>CM021108.1:53344925-53529440 GCA_007115665.2 Sequoiadendron giganteum
GATAGAGAGGAGAGAGTGAGAGGAAGGGAGAGAGAATTATGAGATAGAGAGGAGAGAGTTAGAGAGAAAGAGGGGGAAGAGAGGGATAGAGAGGGATAGAGAGTGAGAGAGAGATGTAGGTAAAGGGAGGGAGAGGAGAGATAGAGAGTAGAGACGGAAAGAGGTAGGGAGGGAGACATAGGTGAGATACAAAGTTATGGAGGGAGAGGTAGGTAAAGAGAGAGAGAGAGAGGAGATAAAGATAAGTAGAGAGGGAAGGAGATGTAGAGAGAGAGAGAAGAGATAGAGAAAAGTAGAGAGGGGAGGGAGGGGGGTAGATGTAGGGAGGAGATAGAGGGGTGTGAGAGAGAGAGAGGGGAGAGAGGGAGGAAGGGAGACAGAGAGGGAGTGGAGAGATAGAGAGTAGAGAAAATGAAAGAGTGAGAGAGAAAGATGATACAACTTGCTGACTACTAAAATTTGACTAAGTCTGAATTTTTTAAGATCTTCCAAAAACTAGAATTTGCATTATAACTCCTAGATATTTGAAACCACTCTCAAACATCCTGCCTATATACATGAAATATAATTTAAAGTATAAGAAAGTAAATGTCCATATGTAAATGTCAACTTATACTTAAATGTTTATTTCATGTATATATTTTCCCTGAAAGATAACAAGAAGAAAGAAACAAGAAAAAGAGAAGAATTATTTTTCAATGTAGACCAAAATGCGAGCGCATTATAATGCACTCACGTTTTGGAAAAAAAAAATTGATTTCAAAAAATGCACTTTCTTTGAACTCAAAATGCATGCATTTTTTGAAATTTAAACCATAGCGCAAGTGTGTTATAATGCACTCGCGTTATGGCTTGGTAATGATCGATCCTAGGCTCAGTCATTACCAAGCCATAACGCAAGCGCATTTTACTATAACACTCTCACATTTTTTTCTATTTTGGGATGAAAAAGTAAATTGGCCACAAATTTGCTACCCATCTTCCTGCACCCGCCCGTAAGTCAAAGGTTAATCCTGATGATTTGCAGGATGAGGATCCCCTTGTGAGCTCCCATTAGGGGAGAGGGTTATTTTGGAGGGCATGGACTTTTCACAAGCTTTAGGTATGGTCAAAGAAGGTGCGGACATTTCTTTCAATTTACTAATGTGGCTTGTTCAGGAGGTGCAGGACCTCCACAACAAGCATGAGACAATTGCCAGGTGCAACATCTCCATGCTTCGTAGCCTCAAAGAGAAGGATTATATTTTCAATTTGTCCAAATCATTGAATTCCAGTGTTGGATGTGTGGTGGATGAGTTGGCCAACTTGAAGAAAGACTATGGTCCGAGGTTTTCCTTATTGGAAAATAATTACAGACAGTTACACAAGGAAATGGATACGATCATCAACCTCAGAAGGGAGAAATTGGAGTCATCAGTGGAGGGTCTTGTTTTACTCAACGAGAAGGCCAAAGAATGGACAAGTAGATCTCTCTTCAACGAGCAAGCGGATAAGGATTTAGGGGAAAGTACTAACAAGGAGATGCAAGTCGTGGATATGGGTGCGGGGTCGAGTGTTCGCACTCAGAATAAAATAAAGAAATGCAAAATGGTGCCTAGGCAAGATGTGAAGGAAGTCATGGAGTTGCATGACAGGATTTCCAAGGACCTGAAAGCGACTAGGATGCTTAAGGAACTAATCTAATGGTCATTTGTTTCTTTTGTTTTGTTTTTGTTGTTTGTTGTTGCTCCGCGCTGATGGTGTGCTAATGTTTCTGTAATCAACTTGTTTTTGGTTTTTTGAGTTGGTAGCCTAATGCTTTATCTTTGTTGCCACTGTTCCTTTTTGTACAGGGTTTCAGGCACCCTTCAAAACCTATTTTTTGTTAATCAAAAACAAATTTTGGAAACAATAAGATAATTCGAGTATAATGATTGTTAATCATCGAAGTGAGATAAACATTTTCCTCTTCGTATATAAGAAGTTACTTTCCTTGTATGGTTAATATTTGGTTGCCTTCAAGTTAGTTAACAATGTTTTGTCTAAGAACATATTCTAGCGTGTTAATGCAATATGCCATGTTTTGGAGTTTCTATTTATTGAAGATTATAAATTCCTTTTGAAAATTTAATACTTGATAGGTTGTTTTTCATATAATTTTCTATTATTGGCACAATGTTTCAAGATATTTGACATATCTATGGGTCTACATTTGCTATTATGCTATTGCACTTAATTAATTTTTCATCACAACAAATGTTAAAGCTCTTTAACACAACATATGAGATGTTGTGGATAAGTAAAAATCTATTAAAGGATCTTTATTGAAAGCATCCATTGTTTTATTTTGAGGTTATAGGCTCTTAAATAATAGTGATTTATATCTAGTCATTTGGGTTATAATAATTTATATTTTTAACTTTCATTAATATTATAATTTGACTATGCTGCCTAGGGATGAACACACTAGTTTTAAGAAGTAATCATTCAAAGCTTATTTCAATAAGATCATATTATACTACAATTTATAGTTTCTTATCATGCTAATTGCTATGATATTTTATTAGGATTCAACTATGTAATTTTTGAGTCAAATTGATTGATACATATATTTATGAGTAATGGTTCACACAAGCACATCTCTCATGATCATGAACAGTCCACTTGGCACTCATTGCATCTAGGTTAAGGTCATAGGGGTGAAGCATCAAGGCTTCTTGGGAGGTCACCCATTCGAGTACTACTTTGACTCAAGTGCACTTAATCGTGTAATTTACCCCAAGATCAAGCCTACTTAGCTTGTTACCACACCTACTCCACATTTAATAACACTAGAGTCAAAGTAGTACCAAGATGGGCAACCTCTTGGGAGACCTTGAATTTTTTCCCTTTATGAACACCACTTAGATTCAATGAGTGTCAAGTGGACTATTCATGCTCATGAGAGACAGGTTCATTTGAAACACTACTCATAAATGTATGGATCAATGAATATGACTTAAAAACTACACCGTTGAGTCTTGATAAATTATCATAATTTGACACTATGAAAAAATTCCTACTTATCATGCTAATTTCTCTTAAGGGTTAAATAATTAACATAAAGAATTCTCTTGAAATTCTTTATTGAATACATTTATAGGTTGTAAGTTAAAGATTGTTTAAGAGATTATTAGAAGCAAAATCAAAGAGCCTAGCATGTAAAAGTAAGTTAGTGACAAATAATTGGATTTATTCACGCCATTTAAGGTTTGGTCTTTGTTTGTTATGTATTTTTGTCATTTCAATCAAAGAACACCCTCTCAAGACTTCTAAAATGTAAAATGTATAGGAGTTGTACCTACTCTTATAAATTGACCTAAATTATATGCAATTTGATTAGAAAACTCTTCTAATCATTAAATTAACATATGTTGGTATGTGTAGCTTGATCATGCTCCAAGTTAATATTTTGGCCACTTTAGCAAAACTTCAATATATTTTAATAAAAAAAAAATTGAGTAATTTCAGTTTCAAATTAGTTTTGCAACTACCCGTAATTAACAGTTTCTTTGCTACAAATTTGGAAGGCCAACAGTCGTGTGGAAATTATAGTTACATGCATCAAATAGAGTGCAAATTAGAAGTTGAAAATTCATGACATTATGAAGTGAATACACAACAGTGTGTGTAGGTGTTAAGCACAAATAGTGAAAAGAGTGCAATGTTGTGTTTGGAGCACACAAAAAGATGAACCATGTAAAATTTTCTTTTGTGAATTCATTGTGTTCTCTTATTTAATTTTGTATTTGTGATTAATTCTTTTATTCCATTGCTCCATTCCTACCTCAAAATTCCAACAACATATTCCCTACATTAAACTTTCACTATGCATCATTTAAAACCATAAGAAAGAGTTTAAAATACCAAAAAAATTGTGTGGGTTGAAATAAAAATAAATAGAACTTCTAATGGGTTGATGTTGCATTATTTATTTGTTAAAAATTACAGGAGAATAATTTCTGAAATATTAATTAAATAATGAATAAGAAAACTCCAATTGAAATATAAATAAATAAAAATTCTAATGGGTTGGTGTTGCATTATTTATTTGTTAAAAAATGCAGCAGAATAATTTCTGAAATATTAATTAAATAATGAATAAAAAACTCCCATTCACTCCTCAAACGTTAAATCCAAAGCTGCTTATGTTAACGCTGCAGGCGAAGGGCAAACCCTCGCTACCAGATCTAAATAGAATCGTCTCTGTCAGACTCCTGAAAAACAGGGTCTAAATCCGATCACATCCATTTAAAATATCTCTCCTGCTCTGAAAAATACTGAAAATGGCAGGGTTTATCTGGTGGATTATTCTCGGTGTTTTTATACTGCAGCATGCCTTATTGGGTATGGCCTGGACTGGCGAGATCCATGGCAGAGTTTTCTGTGATGTCTGTGCAGATGGATCCATGGGCCCCGAAGACGATTTTCTAGAAGGTAAGAAAAATCGCTTTAAATCCCTTTCTTTGTTTTTTACTAGAATTTCAAAGATCTTCAAGGCCAACTTCCCCAGTCTGTTTATGCTAGTTTACTTCTGTGTGATAGTAGAACTCGTGAAAAAATCATGTCTTTGATCAGATCATAAGTCCATCCTATGAAATAGCTAGGTTTTGTCTAAAAACAGACATGCCATTAATGAAACCCTAAAGCAAATTATTATTTTTGTATGTGTATATTCATAATATTTGTATATAAACATTTGGACGTATATACATGTATATCTAGTCTGCATATATGGATACGCTTAAGACTATATTTTACCAGGTTTATATATACATATGCGTGAACCTGTAGGATCTGCCAAAAGTGTATTTACGTTTAATAACATCGATTTTATGATTATTTGGTTTTAGAATGAATTCCCCGGCCTAGTTTAAAGTTTTGGTTTAATGATTCATGAACTAGGTTATAATTGCAAATACCTATGTTATTGAACCTAATGCCTTTGGATGAAACTGTGCTTGATCTTCTGCTTCACTCAAAGCACATCTTACAAAAGTGTAGAGAATTTTTTCCCATAACATGAAATTCTGTTCTTGCGCTTTGACAACATTGGCTCACTATTGATTCAGACATACTCTCCAATGATGATTGGCAATGCATTATGCCAGTGGATTAGTGGGAAGTCTTGGCTCTTGATACTATTTTCTTTTAATCTTTTTGTTATTGCACATCCCAGTCCAGATACCTTCTTTTACTCCACATACATATAACACATTGTGTGGATTGTGTTATCTGATCGGTCAATTTTCAGACAAATTTGAAAACTTGAATTTTCTTGTAGCCAGAGTTTGTATTTAACTTTGATAAAGAATCACAACAGCGAGTATGCTAATGCACTAGATTTGTGAAATTTTGCATACAGCAGTACATGCATATTCTTGTAGATCAATTACTATTGTCATGTATAACTCTCAATTTTACGCTTAAAATAATCATTTATCAGACTACACCTAGGCAAGTATTTCACTCTTCAAAATTTATAAAGGAAACGTGAATGAAAAGAGAGGAAAAAATGGAAAAAGTGGGAACAACTTTGTTGATAATTGAATATCTCGGTTGGCAGAAAAGCCAATGGGAGAATTTGATATTCGACAGATTGATCTTATTCTTACATAATATGAATGGAAAAGAGTAGGTTCGGTGGGAAAAGGGGGACTTGTTTGTTGTCCCCAAAAAGAAAGAGTCAAATGAATTGAAAGGTTCGTGTTCATGCAAGGGAATCAGAGACTTGTCTTCCATTTGGCTTTGTGAGTGTTTATGTAAACATCTGACAAATGTTTCTTTTCCCTGGTTGGTTGTTTTGGTTTCAAATAAGTATCTTGTTTACTATTTTTTTGTTTTAGTGTCCTGTCATAAGATCTATCTCTTCAAGAGGTGATGTAGAGAACCTGAGGTTCTTTTGCTTTAAATGGTGCAGTAAGCATAGCTATTGATGTGTCTTTCCAATCAGTGATTTTGTATATCTCTGAAGTGGTTGATTAGATTTTCATCCAAACATTATGGACTTTTTGGGTTCATTGAATTTGTTTCTAGAATAGAAGCAGGACTTTTTCTACAGGAAAGCATATGAGTCAAGTATATTTATATGACATGCAGGCTATATTTATGTGGTTGCCTAATTCTTGCTAATCTTGGTAATTACTTCTCTTGTAGGAGCTGAGGTTGCAGTGCTCTGTATGACCATATCAGGGGAGGTCCTCAATTATCAGGCATTTACAAACTCAAAGGGAATTTTCACAGTAGCAGAGACAATGTCTGAAAGCAACCGTTGGGATATGTGCTTGGCAAGGCCAATCAGTAGCATTCACCAAGACTGTAATCTACCAGGGATAAATAATTCTGCAACCAAGTTTTCTTACTCTCTCTCCTCAGGCCATTCCTACACGGTTAGATCGTTTTCCTATCAGCCTGTAAAGACTCCCATGTACTGCAGTTAAATGTTCTTTGACCATGGCAGAGGCTTTAAGCTAAGCGTCAAATTTATAGCTTTAGTCCAATAGGTAGTGAACCTGGAAAGTCTCTTTCCATCCCAAGAGTATTATTTTTCAACTGTGTAAAGTGTGTATTTTAATTATTATCTATGCTAGGGCTAAAGTCGCCATGCAAGTTTTTTGGTGATGTTAGAGGTGCCCACCTAGTTTTATAATATTTTAATGGTGTGTCTAGTTTACGTACATAGCAGATGCACGGCAAGTAAATACGGGGCAGCTTGAAAGCTGCCCTTTTGGCTTTGATCTTCTAATGAAGAATCTGCCAATTATTAAAAGATGTAAATTAATATACAAGACAGACTTACATATCATATATATGGAGTGTACTCAACATTTTACATAAAACAAGATGTGTTGTTTTCTGTAGTTTCTGGATGTTGAACTTGATCAATGTTTGTGGCCTTGGTTTATTTTCTGCAAACTTTGTTCATGTTAAGACAGTTAAAACTTAAAATTATACAAGTTGCACATAAATCAGTAATATGGCATAGATAAATTGTGGATCTTTTTAGTTTGTTGAAGTTTTAAGACATTATTGATGGCTTGTGTTTTTTATTGATTTATTTTTTAGAATTTTAATTTTGTTGAAGTTTTAAAACAGTATCAATATCTTGTGTTTTTTATTCATATATTTTTGTGGCTGTACACTCTCTTGTGAGTAGGTTCACTGTAAACCTCAACTTCAGATCAAAATGTGTTTAAATTCATGAAAGAAAGACTTACTGTTTGTAAAGAGTTCCTTCAGAGATAGATGAGGACTTCAGCAGCTTTTTGTTGATGGCAAACCATGGTGGATTATCATAAGGAGTTTGTCAATATGCCTGTTCTTCTAGAGGCCTGTCATCCCAGAGGGTCCTAGCTATTTTTATACTTTAACCTCTCCAACTTCCAAAATATAGGAGCTCATGACCTTCACCTAGGTTATGGTGCTGATTGCTATAGGATCTGGGTACTGTGATCTTAACTCTCATTTGTTCATGGATGCTTATTACAGATGCGCTTTATGTTTATGGCTAACCATAGTTGCCAGGAGACTGGTGCTGGTACCGGTACGGTTTTTTTTTTTAAAATAAGAAAGGGGGTACTTGGAGATGCCATTTGTTTTTAATATAAATAAAAAATAAAAAAATAAAAAATTAATAATTTATAGAAAATCTGAAAATATGGTGACATTGAACTTTCAAAACAATAGCCTAAATAATTTAATCGCTCTTAGACGTGTCAAATACATTATGCTTTAATTTTTCAAGTTTCAAATGTTTAACTTTAAAGTTTTTTTAAGTATTTTAGCTGGAGTCGTCGTTTTCTGCAGCAGGAAAGGCAGGGTACTCAGGAAACTTTGGCGGAAGTCTCCAGCCTTCTGGAGGCGTCTCTGGAGATGGTACTGATGCATCTCCATCTCCGAGACGCATCTCAGAGGGGGGAGATGCATCTCCCGGCAACTATGAGGCTAACCCAAATTTTCACTTCTTTTAAGATTTCTTATGATGGGGAGTTGTGTTTTCCACGAGATATCTGGCAGGCTTTATGCCAGATCCAAGCGTCTTTTGAGCACTTCAATCCACACTCCATTCTTACTTTACAATCTCTCAAAATCAATGAATGGGTTTGCAGTAGGAGTAACTATTGCACTACTGTTTCTCCTCGTTCTCTTTCAGGTTCTTTCGGTATATATTTATATAGCAAATCGTGTTGCCTTGTTAGATGGAAAAAAAACTCAAATTATATTCTCTCTAGCTTGCCTTTGATACTGATACCATGTTTCTTCATTCGCAATGTTTTACATAATGTCAATCCCTAAGGCAGTATCTCCATTTACATCAATGACATGGCCTGGCATATTATCTTTGTTAATTATGGAGGTATAATTTCACAAAATCTTTTCATTTTAGATATATTAAAATTTAAGTACTGGGTGGTTCATAAATCTTAAAACTATTAAAAATTTGAATATAAAAATTTAATATCATTTAATAATTAAAATATTTAAAGATATATATTAATTATTTAAGTATTTTAATTATATCTTTTACACTATGTCATGTTTAAAATTTAAAAATAAAATTATGAAGTGGCAATTGCTTATTACAAAAGATTACGTAAAATAATTTTTGATTATATGCATAAAAATAATTAATATATTTTGTTTCAATTAATTAGTGAAAAAATTATTGGGGTTCACACTATACAACAAATCATTAATGAAGACTGTCATAATCAATATAATCAATATCTAATATAAAACTTGAAAATACCACGTCAAGTTAATTGTTTTTGATCAACAAACAAAAATAGGGTTTTATAAGGGATTTGAAATCTCAAAATACAAAATGTTGCTACAATAGAATAAATCACAGCAAACTAGCAGCAGAATAATAGCTAACCAAGAGCAAATTGATAGGCCTCAACAAAACAAAAAGCACCTAAACAATAGACTATTTCAATTTTTTAAGGGTCTCAACCACCTCTATTTCCCGATTATAATGTTTATCAACCAGTATCAATAGCTCTTCTCCTCAACGAAGGTCATCTTCTTTTTGCCATGAGTATGAGCACTAGGCCCTTGCTTAGCTTTAACCATCGCTATATTATCTTTCTCCTTGCTTGGAAGCTCCTTCGTTTTGTTGTTGGCAGATCTCCCACCAATCATCTACTCTTCCCTCAATCCTCGCAATTTTCTAATGAAATTTTTTTTTAAGGTTTTCGTGTTATTAATGGAACACTGGCTAATCTTTAGGAGCTTTTCCATACTAGTTTTAACATCTTGAAATATCTTTTCAATTTCTTGAATGCAATTCTCATGATCCACTTTGAGCTCCAGAACAACTTCCTCAACATCTATGATATTTTTCTTTAAATCCTTCACCCCAGAGGATGATTGGTCAATATCCTCATCAACACCCTTCACCTCACCAACAACCTTCTCTTGCATACCACTAAGTTTGATATTAATTTTGTTAAGTTCCCTCAAGAACCACTTGGTTAATTTGAAGCTTCTTGTTACACTATCTCTAGCCACCCATAAAACATTTGTAATCGCTTCCCATTACACTATCTCTAGCCACCCATAAAACATTTTTAATTGCTTCCCTATCATTAATCAGGTAGTTGAAGTCCACCGAAATAGGATCAATCTTGGCAGCTTCAATCAAATTCTTAGTAGGGCCCATCACAAGGGAGAGATCAACATCCATTCTAGCTCCCTTTGCACCTAGGTTGTATCCTCACTCACCTCCTTCCCTTTAACACCAACCCCCCTCAAACCCTCCAAATTTCCCTTTCTCTAGACATTAGCACCATCATCCCCATCACCTATCTAAGACCCATCTAACGAAGAGAGCACTTTTTTGGGACTCTTCTTAGGCAAAGCCTTTTTAGAGGGGGCTTTCCTTTTCTTCTTCCCACTCAAAGCCGAGATGGAAGAAGAGAGGGCCACCACTGAGTCTGTCCCACCCTCAAAAGCCATCCAATCCTCATCATCCTCACTCGCTAGTATCAGAGCCCTTATCAAACACCACAAGATGCTTCTGCTTCTTACTCTTAACCTTTACTTTCTCTTTCAAATGTTTAATAGGCAAATTTGCTTTGGCATACTCCATAATAAGCAAGATCAAACCCTTGTGTAGAACCATAGCACTAGGGTTTTTATGATTCACAGAAGCCTCCAGAGAAGCAAGCAGGAAACATTTTATGGCAAAAATGATTAATGAAATTGAAATGAACACCCAAGATTGCAGTGAACCTACCGTCAAGAGTGACATATCTCATAATCACCTCAACAATTTCAACTCAAACTGGCTTAATCAACGTTCTCTCATAGCCCCACGAAGTCAGCTTCACTAGATTCTCCCTTTCATCACCTTTGAAAAATGATTCAACGCCTCATCATTGGATTTAGTATCCTTGAAAAAATTCCTTCCCTACAACTGGAGCTCGGTAGGGAAAACTTTAAGAAACCCCTCCCTCGGTGTAGGTGTAAAATCATGGCGAATCCCATATACTTCTCGATGAAAAATATTAATTTTATTGGCGATTTTTTTCGTTTTTCGGGAAAAAAAATAATCCTCATTGGCGAATCTTTTATAATCCCTGGAAGTCTGTGGAAAATCGTGGCGAATTGCAATTTTTTTTAATCGAATAAAATATTTATCATTAGCGAATAAAACCATTTTTCAAACCAATTTTTTTTCCATTGGCGATTAAAACCTTTTTTCAAAGCATAAAATATATTTTCATTAGCGAATTAAAATGAATCTCAAAATAATAAAAAATTCCAGTGGCGAAATAAAAATCATATGGGTCATTCGATGGATGACTGTAGTTGCATTCCAAAAATAAATCTCTAAAGCACTAGACTTGCGATTTGAAACCTCCGGAATATCACTAAAACCGTTAGATTTCTAGAAATCAATAGTTGAGATTTTATTACCGTACAAATGGTTATAAAGTTCTATTTCTCAGCGTTTGGGTGACCTCGGCGGGATGCACAACTTTCGAAGTGACAATTCATTTAATGAATTGTACGATGCCATTAAGGGATGTCTTCTCAAACACCAACTAGATAGATTTAACGTAATCTTTTAAATCCTCTGAAAGGATAGATCTTAAATAAGGTATTAAGGAGTTTGGAGAAACGAATTTAGTAGCAAATTGTCACTTCCTACTGGTAAAGTTAAGTGAGCCTGCATACGAGGAAAGGTGGCAGCATTTTGAACTCCATACTCAGAGTTTCCCCAAAATGGTACTTCCAACTGATATTAGGGTATGGGAAGATGAAATTGTGGTTGTCATGCAACCAAATTTGAATTGGCCTGAAGAAGAGCAACTCGACATCATTTCCCAACTACGTTCAGTGGCGTGGAAAGAGAAAACCAGCTATGCCGATTACAACAGGGTAATTTTGGTTTTAGAAGAAGAAGAAGAACGCGCTAACTTTCATAATTTAGTTATGGAAATGCAGTTGGAACTGTACAGAGTCCCGACACCTCCAATGGTTTAACAACATACATGAATCCTTTTGTGAATTGTGAATTTGTGACACGTAATGATAAGGGGGCGTAGTTTCAGCTTTTGAGCACTTTTTGAATTTTGATTGTACAGGGTGTGGGGTAACAGGTCTGTGAAACCACATTTTTGGCATTAGAGAGATAAAAAAAATATATTTCTAAATCTGTGTATTCATCAATGCTTCCTTTTAATTATGAATGAATTGTGTTTCTTCATGATAATTGTTCAATGTTTATCTATTAGTATTAGGTCAGATTCATAATGCTTATTTTTTCATCTCTGAGACTTTGTGTTCAGATTAATTCATTTGTTAAAAGAGAAACTATTGCTTTTCTTTACTGATTGTCAAAAAAACGAACTTTGTGTCATTTGTTTTAAAATATTTTGCATCTACTTTCATGGTTAAAGTGACAAATCTATACACCAACAAGAAAAAAGAGTTGCAGTCTGAAAGTAAATCTCTGAAGCATTAGAATTGTGAATTGAAACCTCTGGAATAACACACTAACCATTAGATGCAAACATGTGGCGAGATAAAGGCCCATCGCTCATCGCTCATTCACTCTTTTCAATGCTTCGAATCTCGATGTCGTACATTTCATTTAATTGAAATTCTCAATCTTTTTGAAGAAAGTGTGGTTGGTAGTGGCAGTGGCGGCGATTAATGCCATATGTGATATGAACATCCGAAGCAATTTCTTGGACAACTCATAGCTTTAATGAAACGAGATTTGTAATGATTTCATATCGTTTGAACTTCGAGTGGCACTAGTAGTGGTGAATTAGTGATTTTGACAGCTTGTCAGCTTGAGGTACATTTGGCATGTAGCCAAATGTCAATCAAATTAAACAGGCTGGTAGCGGCACTGGTGGCCCATAAATAGGGATAGTGATTCAATGAATAGTGGATAGTGCCATAAGGGTTTTTATTTTCTAGGGTTAATAAGGATTCACGAAGAAGATGATGTAGTATTGAGGATACTGTAAATTCTCCTACCTACAATTATGTAGTTACAGAGTAACCAATAAAAGATAAATTTCTGTCAAGTTCAGAATGAGTGGAATTGAAAAGAAGTTGATTTGGTTACCCTGACTTCTCAGACAGTTTTTGAACCAAGATGAGGAGCTCTGATGGAGGTAAGTGCTATACCAGTGCATGGAAGTTGCGTGCAAAAGATGGGAGCAGATTTGCTTCTCCTCTTGTATTCTAACAGCTCCCATTTCCCCAGCATGGTTGGTCAAGCAAGCTCCATGCATTTATTTTCAAAGAGACATTTGTATTACATCTTTTGTATGACTCTGGTTCTCAAAGGGGATAAGTACATTTTGTATCTTCATGACTCCCATTTCCCCAGGATTGATTAGAACCCCCTTTCCCCAACATGGTTGGAAAATCCACCAGTAGAAGCTTGGAATCATGAATTTATTTTCAGAGCCACATTTGTATTACGTTGTCACCAACAGAAGCTTGGAATCATGCATTTATTTTTAGAGTTACATTTGTAGTAAGTTTTCAGTAGCAAAAGCTTGGAAATTGGAATCAATTTGTAATCCATTGTAATGAGCAACAACTTGGAATAAATTATTAAATTTTGTCTACGTAAAGTACTAAAGTGACACACTGACATATGTTATTTATACAAAACAGGATCTACAGTGCTACTTGTATGTAAAAAGATATGTATATTGTAATAATGTGGCATTGAAATTCAGTTGCAATAAAATAAATGGTTGTGTTGTGTTATTCTTGAATCTTTGTTATTCATTTACGCTTAAGAGTAAAGAGTTGTTTTTTGAGTTCGGAACTTCGATGTCTATTAATAATTTAATATATTCAAATCAGTTTTTTTCTTTTGAGAAATTAAGTAATATACTTTATGCAATATGCACTTGATAATTCATGGTTATATCAGGCCATCGGGGGAAAGCAATCATTCGTTCCACCGATGTTTATGTGTTACAACGATGTGCTTGCTTTTGTAACTTGTTGACTCTATCAGTATATCGGGGAGCACACCTTAGTTATGAGTCTTCGCCTTCAGGCCATCGACGAGGCTGTGATGGGTGTTCCACTGATAAAGCATTGTTAGGTCGATGCCTATGGTATTGATTTTTGTTAGGATTGGGGGAAGGACTAAGCATACGAGATTTCAAATTTGTTTATGGATGCAATGTAATTATGTAGGCTATAATATGGATCTTGTCACACAAATTTCTATGATTTGCATTATGAAATATGTAGGCTATAATAAGTCATTTATAACGTTAAAACATCGACCCCTTCGCCTTGATGACAATCCTAGTGCGCAAAAGTTAAAACAACTCTAAAACATATGTGTCATGTTAATTTTTTCAAGTTAATATCATAAATTACTCAAATTTCAACCGTTGGATGAACATTTGATGTATGGTTGTAGTTGCATTCCGTAATGAAATGCACAGAGCGATGGGCTTCCCAACTTAAACATCCAGAATCACCCTATAACCGTTAGATTTAGAAAGATCAACGGTTAAGATTAAGAATTTACAACTTGTAGATCTAAGACGTGTCATTCACTTTAATGTTCCAATTTTGAGAAACAATCAAACAAAGCATTTAAAGCACTTTGTACTGCTAAGTGTCATTGCCAACTAGTCCTGGAATTTGACGGTCACCCCTACCGGCTACCTGTCATATGAAAATTTTATGACTGTTTGGTCATTTAAATGCCTATCAAAAAAATTGTTTAAGTTATGAATTTTTATATAAAATCTTTTATAAATGCAATATCTTGAAAAATTAGAAAACAATGATAATTTTTAGTAATAAATATAAAAATCTACTGTTATAATTAACAATTAACAAAAGTTTCTAAAATCACATTAAAAATAAATCTTGTTAAATATATTCTAAAAATTAAAAATAATTATGTTTTATTTTGAAAAGATTCTAAATTAATATATATTTTTATAATAATATTATAAATCACTTATATTAATATAAAAAATGATAGCTATTATAAAAATGTTATAAGTTTCTAAATTCATATTAAAAATATTAAAAATAGTTATATTCTATTTTCTTTTTATAATAAATATTATAAAATGATATATATTATAAATTAAAATACTATATAATATTTTTTTACGGTTTAATAAAAATATAGCAAGTCAAACTATACGGTCTAATAAATTCTATAACTGTAATATACGATCTAACTCTAAAATAGACCATCAAATTCTAGGCCTGCTGTCAACTGTCAAGTGATTAATGTTTATTTTAAAGTTAATATAATAAATTACTCAAGTTTCAACCATTGGATGAACATTTGATGTATGGTTGTAGTTGCATTCCGTAATGACATGCACAGAGTGATGGGCTTCCCAACTTAAACCTCCGAAATCATCTTATATCCATTAGATTTAAAAAGATCAATGGTTAAGAATTTGCAACTTGTAGACCTAAGACGTGTCATTCACTTTAATGTTCCAATTTTGAGAAACAAAGCATTTAAAGCACTTTCTACTACTAAGTGTCAACTGTCAAGAGATTAATGTTTATTTTTAAACTTTAAAAAAATATCATAAATTACTCAAGTTTCAACCGTTGGATGGACATTTGATGTATGGTTGTAGTTGCATTCCGTAATGAAATGCATAGAGCAATGAGCTTCCCAACTTAAACCTTCGGAATCACCCTATAACGGCTAGATTTAGAAAGATCAACGATTAAGAATTTTCAACTTGTAGTCTTGTAGACCTAACTCCTAAGACGTGTCATTCACTTTAACGTTCCAATTACGAGAAAAAAAGCATTTAAAACACTTTGCACTTTGAAATAGTATAGTGATTTGTAAAGTCTTCAATCTTCAAATTGCTCATTGCAGTGCACCACCCTATTTTGGATTCCACAGTTCCACTTCCAACAACGCCATTCTAGTTTTCAAGAGTCGGGACTCAGAATCTGGGTAAGTGAAAGAATTCTTGTGGCTACGTTTCATCGTTTGACATTTCTTAAAATCCTATTTTGTCAAAGTTTGAAGTTTGGGTTTAGACTTTAGAGACTCAAGAATTCATTAAAATTAAGGACTAATAGGTATTACTTATTAGGAAATTCAAATTTCACAACTTCACATTTGTATAAGCATGTCTATCACCAGTACCACTAGAGCAATGTCCAATAAAAAAATACATTATGCAGAATTGCTTAAAACCCTAGGTTTCACCCATGGGTACCATGATATTTATGATCCTGAAATCTATGGTAGGCGTACCTCAGAACTTAGATTTTCATCTCAGAATAAGGCTGCAAAGCACACACAAGTTGATAGTATCAGTGCACCGTGGGTAACTAGATTAGGGCGCATGATGTTACATGAAGTTTTCCCTTGCCCATAATTTATCATGGTCTGTGCCAAAAATTATGATGATAAGAAAAGAGAAATTGTTAATAAAGATAACCAAGAAGAATTGTTATCCATTAATGCAGTAGAACTTGGACAAGTGTTGGGGTTTACAATTGAAGAATTTGGAAACCACCACATTGACCTAGAAAAGCTTGCTAGTGATTATGAAGTAGTGGAAGAAAAGCTGAAAAATGATTTCTTAAATAAAATAGTTAAGGATAGAAACAAATTGAAAGGTGATCATAAGACTCCTTATAATTTGGATATTTTTAAACCATGGGTTCAGGATACTATTTCCATTCTAGCATTTTTCCTCGGTCTAGATAGCAATTTGGAAGTGGGTGTAAGTCTCCTTGAAATGGTATATAATATCCATTATGCTGACGAACATGTCAAATATAATTATACTCAGCACATTGTAGAATCCATGCATAAACAATTTTTAATGATTAAAGCAGGTTCTACGAAGACATTTAGGTTCACAACCTACTTGTGCTATCTTTTTCTATTCAAATTTAGAGGAATGTTTCAGACCAACAAGCTTCAGATTCAACCCTATAGTAATGTAGAGGAAAATAAAATAGCTCTAGTATATGAATGAACCACTGAGATAAGGATGCATGATTCTCAAAGGAACTACAGTCATTTTGTAGACTAATTTTTGGCTCCATTGCATCAAGTAATTATAGATACTCCAATGTCTAGATTGTTTGTGTCATGTAGAAACTGCATGCAACTAGGAAAAGAAATATAGTTGGTTGATTGGTACTTAATGGAAGAATATGTTATGCTAAGATTTTATGGATCGGGAGTACAACCATACAAACTTCCAATACATGTGACATAAAGGGTTTTTGCATTGGAATATGTAAGGTAGGTGCAGAGTGCTGATGAATTGCACTTTCTCAATCAGCAAAAGAAGACCTTATTTCCTTCTTTACATTTTTCATGTGGAGGGTTCACATTCGAGATAAAAGCATTTAGTGTGGCACATAATCTTTTGATTTTTTTTTACTTTGATGCTATCTGTCATTGGCAATATGATCCATGTGACATCATTAAATCAATGATTGTGGCCAATAGGAATGCTGCAAATAGAATTCAACATCAAAGTAAACCCTTGCTTGAAAACTTGAGAAACAAGGATTCTTGGGATGAGGTCAAAATAGCAAAGGAGAAAAGTGCTGCTGAGAATGGTATTTCTTTTGAACAATTGTCAACAGAAATTATGGCATTGCACCGAAAGACAATCACGACATACAATAATTTTTATGAAAAAAGTGATAAACCATCTAGTAGAGTAAAAATTCCAGGTTCTCTAGAGAAGGAAGTTATAGATAAAAATTGGTCACGATAAAAAATTACTGCCTTTTGGTCTATGAGGAAGGACTTAGGTGATCCAAGAGCTCTTGCAGAGTATGGAGCTAACGAAGAAGATATAGAGTTATCAAATTATGGAATATAAAGCATCCTGATGAATGTGGAAACAAAGGAAGTGATGATGAATCTAATGATGATAGTGAAGAAGAAGAACAAAGCCATGCCAATTACAAACCTGGTTTAAGTGAGGCCGCAAAAGAAGCACATGCTTCAACATATACTTCAAGAGCAACCATACTTGAAAAAATTGGTTATGAAGGTGGTCCTTTGGGGTCCAAAGGACAAGGCCCTTGGACAATACCAGGTGTTGAGCATAGAAAAACAGGTGATAAATCTAGCCTTGGGCTTGGAGGTGAAAATGTAGACCAAGGGCATACAAGTCAAACTCAATTTGATAGAGCTTCTAATCCTCATCCTCATGGTCAAATACAATCACAACTAGGACATGCCTTTGGTGGACAACTTAGTGCAACTGGGAGTGCCATTGGTGGCGATGGTACGGGTAGTAGTACTAGTAGTGGTCAACATGTGCTACAATGACAAATTACACACAATACTAAGAGGAAAAGAATAAAAGATACCATACAAACACCAGGTGATCAAGGCAATCAAAAGAGGCAAAGGATTTTGACAGGTCCAAGTCACACTATCAGTGGATCCACCAGTACCACAAAGGAGTTATTTCCAGACACTCCCCCAATTCCAGTTAGTGTGGGTGCGACATCATTAGCAACTGCAAGTACTCCTATTCCTTCGCCATTCAAGCATTCCATTGTTTCTGCCTCCTCAGGTTATGATTTCTTTGAAGAGTTTAAATAGAAATCAGACTTGAATAAAAAAGAAAAGAAGCAACTAATGGAGAGTACATCTCCAGTAACTTTAAAGCTTGCAACAACCATGGTATTACCCACATTTGACACAAATAAAGAAATCATGGAGTACACAATTGTTGTTCCCATAGTTCAAAACAAACCAACAAATCAGATGGATCGATCTGAATACCAAGTAACCAATTTTCAATTGGATTTTTCTGGCCTGAAAAATACTGACAAAATTAATGTATTAAAGAAGAACAATGAATTGGTGTACACATCATTGCTAAAGCAAGATAGAGAGAAGAAAAGGTTGCAGACCCAAATAGAAAAGTTACAGGCAGACCTAGCAAGTGAGAAAACAAAGAGGAAAGCAACAAATAACAAGAGCAATGAATTAGAAAAAATAATAATAAAATTTGCCTCTACATCAACAAGCAAAGAGGATAAATCAAATGAGAGAGAAGTGAATGAACTGAAACGAAGGCTAGATGAGAGCAACAAGAAGTATGATGAGGAAAAATCCACTTCAGAAAAATTAAGACTAAACATTGCGAATGAAAATACACAGTGGGAACAAAAATTGAAGAAACAAAGAAAAACAAATGAAAGATTGGAGACAGAGCTGATGGAAGCAAAAGATCTGGGATGAAATAATGCAGAGGTTTGATCATTTGTGTGACATGTTTCAATTGATTGATGCTATCAGACAACATTATAAGAAGCTCAACAAATATTTAGTGGACAACAAAAAGGTGTTGGAATTAGAGAAATCTGCAAATCAAGTTCTACAAATAGTCTACAAAGCCAGTGACAATGATTTGAAATCAAAAGGGATTACTAATCGGATTGAAACCTCAATGAAGTTGTCATCTATCATTGAAAAGTGTTTGAGAATGTGTGGAACAAAGGAATATTTGCATTTGGTTGCAGACAATATGAAGGTGGTGGATGAAAAGGTAAGGAACTTCACAGAGCTTGGTTTTCCAGAGGCTTTTGACACAAATGAGCGATTCATTGGAAATGATGGTTTCAGAAAGAAGATGGAAGGTGCAAGCAAGATTGATTTGGAGTTGGACCAGTTTCCTCAGAACCCAGATGTGAACTATTTGGATTCCATCAGAACACTGATAACCTTGAATGCAAAATTGACTGAAGAATTCAAGACAGGTTCCATTTCCAATCACAATCATGAAATGTTAACAAAATTTCAAGTCAAACAACATCAGTTAGAGAAAATGGAAATTCCACCACCTGATGAGTGGAAGTTGCTAGAAAAAGTTGATACAGTGACTTGATTTATTATTTTCAATCTTTGATAATATGAGTTTCGAAGTTCCAACTCAACTCTGTGCAGACTTGTCTTTGGGCATTGGCAAGATTTTGCATTGCCAATGCAAATATGTACGCCTTCATGTGAAATTCAATTAAAAATCTCAAATTCAAACTTCAGTAATGTGATGATATTCAATTATCTGGATTCTGTATTATTTATTTTATCATTTGAACTAGTGATGAACTGTTAGCTCATTATATTTACTTCTTGGTAGAGCTTCCAAGTTATGGATGTTGAATTGTTAGCTCATTATATTTACTTCTTGGTAGAGCTTCTAAATTATGGATATTGAAATGTTAGCTTCTGTTATGTTTTGACTAAAAATCTTGATCAGTATCCACCAATTTACACCTAACCCACATCCCACATACTGGAAAAATACACTACATTTGATTTTATGATTAGCACAAATTGCAGAGATTTGTGTGACAAGATCCATTTTGTGGCCCACATTACTACTTGATCAATGATCATGTCCATAAATAAATCTAAAACCCCATAGTCACAACCCCTATTCCTGAAGAATTCAAATTCAATGTACTGACAAATTAAATGTACATCCACACACTCAATTTGAATAACATAAACAACCACTTTGGAGACGGCCAAATAAGTTAATAACTTATAAGCATATGAATCCACAACAGTTGAACACTCGAAAGCAAATTAGTAAATATGTGTAACCTTCTCCATTGTATTGATCTTCAAAGTTCAAATGATATGCATTATAAAAATAGTTTATGATATGAAATGGATGGGCGATTTGGTGCAATCTATTATCTATCTTCTTACTATTTTCTACTCTAAAGTCTAATTAAAAATGATGTGATGATCCATTGATCTCCTATTGGGGTCTTGATCTCTCTTATATATGAGAGGCAACAAGCTACAAACCCCTTGCAAAAAGTCATGTTGTTTGACAACTAAACATAACTCAAATTATAAATAAAACAATGTCGCAGGTGAATGCACCGATCCATTAATCTCAAAGCAAAAGCCCATGACCACTGACCACCTAAGATTTGTTCAAGGCTTCTACTCCATGATAGGGCACTCATCATGTTGTCAGATGGCGTTCTTCCTCTGAATCTGATGGTTGTCCCGTTGGATCTGATTCTGACACATCTACAATTTGGTTAATAAACAAATTGACTGCAAAGAGGTGATGGATGTACTCCTGTTCAACATAGGTGTCCACATTAGAGATCGCCTCTTTCATATCATATTCCATAGACATTAGTTTTTTGAGTTGATTATGAGTGTTTTGTAAAACCATAACCTCGTCATTTATTTCTTGCAATGCAGTAGTTAGAAGCCCAGCAAGCTCTTCCTTCCAATAATCGTATTCTCGCAGATTTCCAATGCCAAAATGAAGTGTCAGGAGTGTGACTGAATCAAAGCAGTCAAAATCTTCCCTAAGCTTGTTATGATATCCATTATGTGATTCTACCAACTTGTTATATGTCAGCAATATTTTTCCTTTCATGGCATTCTTATCTATGAGCTCCTTTTTTTTCTCCATTATTATAGGCTACAATCATTCATTCTCCACCAATGCAATGCGTGTCTGTTTGAATACTTCCCAATATTCAATAGCACATTTCATCATTTTATTGAACCTTTCTTTTATCATTTCAGATACAGTGTTATATTTGATGGTTTTCACTTCTTTCTCCAATTCTTTGCATTTCCCCTAGGATTTCTGATGGCAATTCTTCCAGTAGGCTGCATCAAGCACTCTCTTATCTTTTTCAAGCCATGGGGAGTACAACTCTGATGTGGAGGAGGAAGATGTTTTTTCTCTCTGATTTGCTAGCTCCTTCTTCAGTTTGTCATTTTCCTTAATCAATTTTTCAATCTATGCTTTGGTAAATTTTGCCACATTTATGTTCAATTTTGTTGTCTCCATAGGGTTAGTATCCACTACTCGTTGAACCAAGAGATGACCAAACACTTGGTTTGGATTACTAATTATAGCAAGTCTTTTATCATGGGGATATAGTGACCAAATAAGCAAGGTGGCTTCATTTGGGTTATACCCAGATCCTGAATACATTTTGTCACTTGCTTCTTCTGTTAAGTTCATTGTCATATCCCCTCTTTTTCTGAAGCTATCAAATACAATTGAAGAGCTAATATCCCACCCTGGCAGGAGCAACACTCCAACTTCTTGAAGCAATTCCCTACCTCTTTCAGGAGTGATGGACTCCATTTCCTTTTCTACCTCCCTTTTCAATTCCTCCAGAGTGGTTGTCTCATGTTTAGGAGTGATATCCTGTATCTATTGTCTCATTTTTCTACCTTTATATTCATAAACAAATTATTTAAATTCAGAAGATTTAACAAAATCACAATTAGAAATAAAATGTTTCCAGCCCTGACCCTCACATCATCAGATAGTTCATTTGATGCCTCAAATCTTACAATATTCTGCTCTTGAGGGGGTTCTTACTGTGCAATCATAGGAGCATTGATTTGTTTGACCTACTCACCCTCTTCATCACCTTGCTCTTCTTCACTTATATTAGTATCTATAGAAAAACAAACCTCAGGAGTAGGCTGTGAAGGTATGTAATCCAAGGGCTCTATGTCTTCAGCTTGTACTCCTGAATGCGTTGCATGAGGTGCATCAAAAACAACTGGGGGAACATCCTTTACCAGTTCATTGACATGTGTGATGAGTTGCTCAATTTTTGATAAAGGATCTTGTATCTCACCAAATGCCTTTGAATAAGATGGGACATTTTTCCTCTTCCATTCCTCTCCAAGCATAATCTTGTTATAGGTGGCCATTTTTTCCTTGGTGGAAGCCTCATCATGGTTTCTTATGACATCTTCAATTGAGAACAAATGTTCATACTCTGATAGCCTCTGCGATAATCTCGCCTTGTGAATAAACCCTTCTGCATCAAATTGTTTCCTTACATCACCTAGAGGTAGGTTGAACTATGCTAATTTACCATCAATTTCTCCATATCCTTCATTGGAAACCACTGTAAAGTCTCCAAACATAAGGTGTTGGGCATAATTGATTGTTTTTTATGTCCTTTGAGGTGTTTGGAATCAGATTTTGCCAATTGCCTCATAATTTCTAAAAAAGCAATTCGGACAAGAACTACTCGTGGCATCAAGTGTGGGGCCCCTTCGAACCCATAAACCCTTATCACTATACAATCAGGGAAAGCATACCAGCCTCCCCAGTTATGATTCACTTTATTTCTCCAGTCATTTTCCTTTGGTCTTAGAAATCTTTGTACTTTTGGGGATAGGTTATAATTGCACGGATACCCCAACAACTTCATCAATGGTTTTACAAAAAAATCTTCAAAATAAAGGTAATGAGACCTACCAAATCGGCTGTCCCACAATGAAGTCCACATTTGTACAGGTTTAAAATCTCCATTTTCATCTGTATCTCTTATCCTTAATTCTTCACTCCAGACCCCTTTGACTTGCCCCTCGTACAATAGCAAATGCATAAGCAAAGAATAGTGTTTAAAATTAATATTATCACTATTATTTTTAATCTTTTCAAGCCCTCGATGTAGGGCATTGGCCAAGTAGCTAGCATAATCAAATGGCCTGGAATCCTTTCTTTTAATGTCTGCAACTAAGACCATTGGGGCAATCGACATGAGAGGCGGAACCTCTACTCCCAAAACCTGACTAGCTGAATAATAGGTGTATCGAAAATACTCTTCGAACAAATCTTCATGGAGAGGAGGATTTTCACTGCTAGAGAACCTCCTCAGTTGGCCTCCTTCATCCTTGGGCCTATGCAAAGGTAATTTCCATCTCTTATAGCCAGTATCCATGTGACGATACTCTGTCAAGAGATCTTTGATCGTGAATGATAAATTCAATGAACACTCTAACTGAAATACATTAGAAATGAGATCCCTAGAAATAGCAAGCATGTCACCCCCGCCATGTGACTGAATAGTTCTTTTCTTGGGGTCATATATGGTAGCAAGAGACTTAATTAGCTCTACGTTCACAAACACATTGGGCACCACAACTCTTTCCAAGTTCAACCTCCATGGATTGCAGATTGGTTGAAACCTAAATTATTTTCTGTATTGGTACATGAAGAGGTCGTACCCTCGTTGCAGTGTCCAAATATCCCCTAAGCCATTTTGTTTGTCCCATAATCGATCCATGGAAGGATTCATTTGAGCACTCCTCTTGGGTCTCGGCCCCGACCCAAGACATTAATCTATCAGGTCTTCATTTAGGATTCTCTTAGGCTTTTCGGTTTTTTGTTTTTTAGCTTTGGGTTTGTCTGTACTCTCTTCCATTATTTAAATCTTAAGCTTTTGAGTAAAATAGCTTCTTAGCTAGGTCTGAAAGTGAAGTACTTATGTGAGTCTCACTGAGTCACCTCCACAGTCCATCGGTCTTTGTTGCGTCAGAAATCCAAGTTTTTTCCTTTCTGCTTCTACCCTAAGCGAAATCTTCCAAGATTTTGTAACAACTATGCGATCAACTTGTGATATAATTCTCTTCAATTCTGGTTCATAAATGCACCACAACATGGCTACACGATGCCCCAGGATGTCACATCAGTCTTTCACCGATAGCCACCCTCTCCATCGATGGACACCTATCCTTCGTTCTATCGGTGGGATGCCAGATAATGTTTCCTCGATGCACCATAGTTCCCTCGATATACTTTATGAATTCGATACTAGGTATATCGGGAGAGGACCTTAGGAGTTAGGAGTCAGCCCGATAGAGTATTGTTACACTGATACTAGGTTGTGAGCTATTTTTATCGGCCCATCTACGGGATTGTGATGGGGGTTCCGTCGATGAAGCATTGTTAGGCCGATGGTATTGAATTTTGTTAGGAATGGGGGAAGGACTACATCACTACATCACTACATAATTTCAAATTTGTTTAATATTTAAGGATGCAATGTGAATGTAGGCTATAATATGGATCTTTTCACACAAATTTCTACAATTTGCATTGTTCATAAAATCAAAGTGTGGTATATTTTGTGATTATTGATAAAATAAGATAATTCATGCCCATGGTCATAAATTATAAATTATAATTCATGGTTACTTTTGTTGATGACTCTATCGGTATATTGGGAGAGCAACTTAGGAGTCAGCCCAATAGAGTATTGTTACACCGATACTAGGTTGTGAGCTATTTTTATTGGGCCATCGGTGGGATTGTGATGGGGGTTCCATCGATGAAGCATTCTTGGGGAAATGGTATTGAATTTTGTTAGGAATGGGGGAAGGACTACGTCACTACAAAATTTCAAATTTGTTTAATATTTATGGATGCAATGTGAATGTAGGCTATAATATGGATCTTGTCACACAAATTTCTATAATTTGCATTGTTCATAAAATCAAAGTGGTATATTTTTGTGATTATTGATAAAATAAGATAATTCATGCCCATGGTCATAAATTATAATTCATGGTTACTTTTCTTGACGACTCTATCGGTATATCAGGAGAGCACCTTAGGAGTCAGCCTGATAGAGTATTGTTACACTGATACCAAGTTGTGAGCTATTTTCATCGGGCCATCGACAAGACTATGATGGGGGTTCCGCCGATGAAGCATTGTTAGGCCGATGATATTGAATTTTATATAATTTATAAAATATCATCAACTACAGTTTGAATTTGGTATATGTATTATGATTCATGAAGTGCAATCTAATATAAAATATCATGGAGACTTGGAGTGCAATATAAAATAAAATATCCTGAACTTGAAGTGCAATGATTCATAATTTATTTGAATACAATATAAAAAATCATCAACTACAGTTTGAAATATGATTCATGTAGTGCTTGAGTGCAATATAAAATAAGATATCATGAAGTGCAATGATTCACAATTTCAATGTTCATTGAATACAATATAAAATATCATCAAACATCAACTACAGTTTGGACTTTGGAACAATGGAAACTGATTCATGAAGTGTAGTAAAAATACCTAAAACCTGCTAATTATCTTCCATTTCCCAAATGGAGCCAGGGTCCTCAAAGCGATGCTCATCTTCAGATAAAGTGAAAAAGTCATCTTGATTCTAAGACTACTCTGCACTTTCTTCGGCCTGTGTCTCAAATTCAACATTCATTGTTTGATTTGTGTCAATTTCAATATCATTGTCATCTGTCCCAGGCCCAGTCCCACTGCCACTGCCACTGTCACTACCACTAGTTCCGGTGGCTGTTGGAATTGGAGAGCCTGTGTTGCACAACCCGGTCCCTCTTCTTTCACATGTGAACCTCTAGATTGCGCGTGCCCTTTCAAAAGGATTTTTTTTGACATTATACGCAGTTCCTTTCATCCTTAAGCAATTTTCCAAATTCTTGTCTAGTTTGTTTCTTAACTTTGATTTCAAAACTCTCTCATCCTCCACCAACCCCAATATCATTATTTGACATAAATCAACAAGTTTGAAATATTATGACATCGAACCACACAATATTTCACTCTGACCTAAGCTTGTCCAAACCTTTTTTATTGATCCTGATTCAAAGGCCTTCTCCTTGCCCATGGATTTATACTGCTCCCTCATAGCTGTTGCAAAACTCCGACATTGCTTTCTAAGCTTATTTTCATTTAAAATTCCTTCTATTATTTGTTCATTGTATGTTACCTTTTTCTAAAAACTTTTCGATCAAGATATTTACTTGATCATGAAAATATTTTGGGTTATTTCGGTTTACCCAAAATTGAGGATACACAATACCCATGGCTTCAAGTATTTCATGTCGAGGGAATATTTCACGAATATCTGAGGAAAGAGATTTTGCAATTTCCTTCAAATTATCACTAACAGATTTAACAATGTCGTTAAAATCTTCCTCGTTAACAGGTACTTCTTTTCTAGAGCACCCGACTATCTTACAATGGTACATTTGTATCTCATATCCACGTACAAAAATACATAAGTGCCCGCTTGCATTAAACTGCAAATAATTATCAAGATTATTCAAATCAGTAATTTTCTGCCACATCAGATAATTTGGGCCTTCTTGTGTTAGATCTAGATATAGATTATCGAGGGCCAAGCATGTAAGTTTACGTAGATTGGCATATTCATAATTATACATAGTTCTATCTTGAACTTTCTTCACAAGATTGTTCATCTCATCCAGCATGGGGAGAAGACTAGCTAAAGTCAAGAGTGTCTCTATATCGCTTAACCTATGTAAGAGGTCAAGAGCTTTGTCTACTATGTTGTGATGCTCGTACATCACTCCAATCAAGGATTGATATTTTGAAAGAACTCATTGCGTTGGTCCATGTAGGTAGATCCATCTGGTATCGACATCTTTCAGAAGCTTTTTTTCAGGTGTTATTCCCTCAGCAAAATGTTGAAATTCAAGAAAACGTTTGGGACTTTGGCAGAAGTATGCGTGGATCTCACGAACTAGATTTTCAACTTTTGATATGTAGGAAACTTGCTTACAATTTTGAATGCTAAATTCATTCTGTGGGCCATGTAGTGAATGCCAAGCATGTATGGTGCACAAGTAGTTTGTAACTTTGTGCAAAGACCGCGCCTTTGAACTTGCATCATTGTAGCTCCATCATCTCCTACACACACCAACTTTTTGGCAATTGTTGACTCATCCATACCTGCAATTTCATTCAAATATTTCTTGACAAGTTCAAATAGATTTTGCGATGTTGAACTATCCTTCATTTTACGAACACAAAGAAGATGAGCTTGGCGAACATGTTGTTCTACAGTATACAAATGCATACAAACCCAAGAAGTATTGTCTACAGCAGTAACTTCATCGAAAGATAATGCAATGAAATTTGACTCTTTTAATTTCTCCTTTAAATTTTGCTTTTCCATTGTAGCAAGATGGTTCGCCCATTCCCATCCAACGTTTACTGACCAATGTGAAAAGGGAAAGTGGGGAACACTCAAATAAGATAATAAATCAAAATATTCTGGGTAGTCTGTCATAGGATGGCCCTAGACAAAATATGAAAAACAATACTCATCTGAACAGTTTTTGACAGATTTGCTACTGCCATGGCTTTTCCAAAATGAGCCTCAAGTGTACCTTCACATTTTTTAATCTTTGACATTCTATGGTTATGCTCTCCATAATTTGTGGCATACTTAACATGAAGACTTTCTTCTTTTGATTTCCATTGTATGATTGATTGTTCCTTTCTGTCTATGATTTATTTTTCGTAAACTTTGTTGATATGCTTTTCTATAGTGTCAAGCTTTAGCTGCATCATCTTGTCTCTTCCACATTTCCAACTACAAATCTTACATTTGACCTTTGTTTCCTTTTCAATATCATTTTCGTTTGATACCCCCACTACTTCAAGGAATGGGTACTTCGACAACCAACCAATTTGAAAATTCCTTGTCATTTCCCACTCGCGCCCCAATTTTGCTTTGCCTTTTCTTTTCTTGCTACCAACATCATCCTCATCCAAGTCAATTATCTCGTTGTGGTTATCCAGGGTATCCCTTGGAACATCTTCTATGGTATTTCCATCCTCATTTGATACATTTTGATTTAACACAATGATAATCTCACCTTGACCTTCCTGTGGCAGTGAGGTATTGTCATTGCCATCTTCAATAATATTTGGTGGAAGAGTCGGTGTTGTAGCTCCACCTTGATCTGATGGATTAGAAGCTTTTCCAATTCGAAAGTAAGACTGTATGGTACCTCCATGTTTTGGGTGTTTTGATGGCCTCCTAGTCTCTTCATTACCCTCAGGAGTCTTACCCTTGCAGTTGTTGCTCGACATATTGATATCTCACTTTGAATAAAAGATGGAAAAAAATGTCTTCTTGTTTAAGGAGGACAGACTGACAGAGAATATAGATCACATTCCCTACTCAAAATCATGTTTAAGACTGAAGAAAGAATGGAAAACAGATAAAGAAATCTTATTATTATAGCTAATAACTAATAACAGTATGAAGAAATGATCACTCACCTTTGAGTCTATGTTTTCGAGTTTCGCTTACTTCTTAATCAAGAAGTAGAACCTTAGAACCGAACAAAATATGTAAGAACAAATAACACTTTCAATTGTATTTATATCAATCCATATTTGGCAAATTTCGTGGGATTTTTAAATGGTATGTTAAAAATTTGGTGAATCCCGTGTGCTTATACAATGATACCTTGTAATTTTCAAGGTGAAATAGGTCCTCATAAGCAACTATTTACAAATTTTAATTAGCGAATGGGTCTTCACAAACAATTGTTTGTAAATTTTAATTGGCGAAATGGGTCCTCGTATAATGTTATCTTAATAGTATTGGCGAATATGTTGGTATTTTATGACATGCTCCCTGGGATTCCAGGCAAAAATATTGATCAGTCCATTGGAAACATGTAGTCTGTTATGGTGAATTTATTGCCTAAACATGCCTCATAAAAAAAAAATGCTGGCAAATGGACATGCATTGGACCGATAGTTCGTGAAATCTGGGTGATTTGAACACCTCGCTGGATACCTTGAATTTGCCAATTTCAATTTCCTCGATTCCTAGAATTCGCCACTAAAGTTATCCCTGAAGCTTGGTAACCTCCACAATCTACTTCTCAGAAATGGCAAACTCAACACCCTAAACCATCAAAGTTCTCTCCTTCCAACCACTCACAAATCTTTTGGTAGTTTCATGGTCATACCCATGAAGTTTCTCCATGTAAAGGGTGAAACCACCATTAGCCAAAATACTCCACACCTCATAGACTGGGGTGAGGAAGAGGTCAATGACCTCGACATTTTGAAAAAGCCAATTGAGCACAAAATGAAACAATGGATCGATGCTCAAATCACTCAATTGAAGCTTTAAGGAGTTGAACTTACCTACGGCGAGCTCAAAGATGAGCTCGAGAGTGAGATAGATAGTGGAACCGCAATTGCATCTGAGGAAGCTCCCAAATCTCTTCCTACCACAAGATCCCAGAAAAGAAAAGAAGCAATTGAACTTCAACCCAAAACACAAGGTTTACTCAAGGAAGCCATCAAAGGATGAAGCTTCGAAGAAAGCGAAGAGATCGGGCAGATTCTCTAAAATGCCCACAATCCAAGAAGACCCGATGCATGAAAGAGAATAAGAAGAGGTCGGGCAACCCAAGTCACCACCTGTTGCCTCTACCCTTTCCATCACTGTCGATGTCATTGATATTATGCCTCCTTCAGCATCTCACACTGATACATTTTGACTCAATTTTTGACGAAAGGTCGTCAGAATTTCGACGAACTTTTGTACAAATTTTAACAAAATTTGAAAAGTCAAAATTCTGACCCAGCCGACGATGCTGGGTCGGAATTTTGACGTTTCAAATTTCATCGAAATTCCAACAAAATTCTTCTGACGAAAGGGCATCAAAATTATGACAAACTTTCATCGAAAATTGAGTCAAAATGTATCAGTGTCAAACATTGGTCGTCTCTTCCCCACCTACAGTGGACATCTCAGTCCACCTTGCCTCCACTTCATCCACTACACCCATCATGGTAAGAGATTCCTCATCTGCTACAACTTCCCCGCTTTCTTCCCCCTCAATTTCTTCATCATCTATGGTCCCCTTGGCCACTACAACAACTATGCCTTTTGTTTCTCTCCTAGAAGCATTTGCTCGTCATATGCAAAATATTCCTATGGAGATTTTTGGGGTGTTAATGAATCCCATGGTGCAAGCTGCTCTAGCTAAGGCCGTTTCTGGTCTCTCTATCCCTCCTCCAACAAAGCCACGCAAAATGGAGGCGACTATGCAAATTTCAAAAGAACTTGAAAGGCAAGAGAGGGAGACAACTGAAAAGGAAAAGGACGTCAAGCCTAAGGATCCTTACAAAGATGACTACCATGCACACCCAGAGTATGAAAACCTAGTCATTGATGAGGTGGTGTACAAAGAGGAAGACAAGCCTCAATCCTCTGAAGAAGACATTGAGGACATCGGTGCCAAGTATGTGATAGAGTCCTCCGACCAAGAGCTTGAAGAGGAGTTGTCGAAGCAACTCAAAAATGTCAGTGAGGAAGTTGAGAAGCAGTATTCTAAAGAAGAGAAAGAAACTGATAAAGACGTTGAAATGTCTACCAAGTCTCCATCAAAGGAACAAGATGTAGGCCTGGACCAGCAAAAAGAGATACCCCCCGAGAGGGAGGAAGAAGAAAAGAAAGAAGATGAAAATGATGGAGAAGATAAGCCTAAAGAAGAGGCTGAAACAAGGAAAAGTCCTAAGGCTAAACGTTATGTAGAGCCCAGGCAGGAAGAAAAATAGGTACCCGCAGGGGAAGATAGCCCCAAAGAGAAGGAAAAGGCTATATTTATTTGTGATTTAGATGAGGAAGATGAAGAGAAAACAGAGAAAGAAGCCTTAGATCATGGTGAGCAAGAGATCCATCATATCCAAAGAGAAGAGGGTGATCATGAATCACCAAAAGAGGGATCTCAGATGCCTAAGTGGCTAGAGAAGAAAATACAAAAAAACACTCTCGCTCCCATGGATCCCAAGGCAATACTAAAGGCAATTCTAGCATGGGCTCAAATAGGAGCCAAGAAAGAAAAAATGTCGAAGGTTAGGTCACACATCACGATGGATGCATCGGGATCCTAAACAGTGCAAATTGCCACCCCGATGTTGGATAAAGAAGAGGGGATAACCTACAATATTCCCACTATTAATTTGGGTACAGTCACAAGGGAGGAGAAGATTGATCAACTCCAGGGGTCCATAGCTACAATTTTTCATCAGGAGAATAAAGACTAGTCCTCCAAGGAGGAATTAAAAGCACAGGTGGCAGATCTCACTGCCCACATACAATAATGGTCTTCTACCGAAGAGCTGCCAAAAAAATCGTCAACCCCGCCATTATTGCTATCAAAAGAGAAATTAGATAAACTAGAGAAAAGAAAGAGTTAGAACAAGGCCACCGAGGATTGGTTTCAGTGGGTAATTTATAATGGTGATATGAGCATCGACCATGCCGTCTGAATGATAAACAAGTTCTAAGATGTGCAAAAGCAACTAGAGGATGCTAAGAAGACTTGCCACCGCTTCATTGAATTATATAGGATGACCTATCCTAAACTTGAAGCCATCCTCAAGATACCTGATAAATCATGGGAAAAGGAGCTGGGTCTACCCAAGGCTGATTAGTGGTTGGTTGAAACTTGGAAAATGAGCTTGAACCATAGGAAGGAAGTTTTGGAAAGAGTGCTCCATGAGGTAGAAATTGATTTAGAATGGGCCAAGTAACACGGGGCAGATGTTGAGGATTACCTCAAGCTAATGACCGATTACGAAATGCCGGCCCTCGAGCTCGATTCGGGGAAAATTAGGCCCTATTTTCATAAGAAAATGGAGCAGGGAATAGAATATTTGCTAACACCGGATTTTATGGACTTCGTTGCCCATGCCTCCATCCAGTCTGAACAAATAGTTAAGGCTATGCCCAAGTGCATGAAGAATTGGGAATTGATCACGGGCCAATCAAAGAAGTTGTCGTTCTAGGTGCTTCAATCAGATATAATGGGGTGGGATAAACTCCAGATACTAATTGGAAAGTTTGTGGAATATGCCACATTGCAAAAGGAGGCTGGAAAACCTATCATTGATGATGAGTTCCTCACTTTTTAGTTGCAGAAAAGAGCAATCAACAAAAGACAAAAGTACTACAGTGTTGGATACTAGAAAACAAAACAAGATAAAAGATAAAAGAATGTTTTTTTTTAATTGTAAAATATTGGGGGTAGGTGAAACCCTAATTTATAGTGAATCATTGCCACACAATGAGATTAAATCTTGGACACTCATTTTTATTTTTGAGCACTATAAATAGGGGGGTCTCCTCTCATTTTCAAGAGAGAGTTGAGTTGTTGTAAAGAGATGATGTTGAAATTCTAATAGAAATTCATTGATTTTGGTGGATTCTTGAGTTTCATGCATGTTTCATGATTCTTCTCCTCATAGTTAGTCGATTTGAGTAAATTTACTTCATTGTTCTATGTGTTTATATGCTTTAGTAGATTAGTACATGTTGTTCATTAATGTTGAAGAATTTTGTTGTGTTGATGCCCTTCCTTGTTCATGCTTTTTGTTGTTTGTTGATGATAAACAATAGTGTAAATCTAGTCTAAATGTACATTGATTGCTGCACTTAAATTTCATATTTTATTCATGTTGTATTGTGAATGAATGGTTGAAAATCTACAAACCTTAGAAGATCACACTAGTTTCATGATACTGTTAGCTGATTTGGTTAAGTGGAGCTAAGTTTCAAGAAGGTTGTCCACTGTAGCGCTCTTCATTATCACTATTCATTGGTAGTTTCAGGTCTAGGAACTTTCTCCTCTCCCTTCCCTTTTGACCTTTCTTTGAAATAGTAGTCTAGGAAAATTTCAGGCATCATTGTAAAGCCAAATCTTATGATAAAGATAGACTTCAGATTGTTGTTTTGAGCTCGCAGCAACTGCACATCAATTCCAACTCTTGAGAACTCCATTCAAGGAGCCAATATCACTCCAACTTAGCATATGTAAGGTTCCCTATGATTACCAACAAAGCACATAAAACCAATTGAGATATTCCAAGCATTGTCATGACCTGACACCCAAGAGACCTTGGGGTAGTGATTTGTAACTTGTTTGCAATTTTCTTCTTTTCAAGACACGTAGCATATGTGTGTTGCCTGTGTTGAGAAGGTGCAAAAATACCCATCAACATAACTGGTGCTAGAGGGAGGGCTTGAATCATGCTAAGCTAGATCGAATTGGTTCCTTCTCCCTTGAAAGGTTCAATCGAGTACTAAGGTCCACACCAAACAAAGGGGAATTTCAAGAGCTACCATCCCCTACCAAGGCTAAAAGAGCTAAAAGAGGGGAAGCATCTGCCTCTAACACTTCCAACTAGCCCACTTCACCTCCATTCCCATCTTCTCCATCCACCCACTTTCCTTCACCTTCTTCTCCACCCTTGGCAGTACCTTCCTTTGCCTCCCAACTACTTTGAACCGCTTTCTAGGTTGCCACCTCGCACAACCAAGGCATTATCTTCAAGCCTTACACACCTCCTTTCCTGGGTGTTGTCCCTTTGCAGCCTCAAGTCAATCTGGCACAACCTCCTCCACCTTTGCCTCCCATGGCATGGCTAGGCAACAATCTATCCCCTTTGTCCTTCAATGTTTACCATGATATTCCAAAGAACCCAAAAGGATTTTGCACTAAGTTTAACCTTCAGGATCTGCAAAGGACAACAAAAGAACACATCAAGATCTTTCAAACAACCTTGAAAGATATGTAGGTCGTACATGAGGATGTGGCATGCAAGCTCTTCCCTTACTCTTTGGGGGACAAGGCCTTCTACTGGTACATTCACTTTCCAACGGGATCCATAACCACTTGGGACCTCTTGAAGGATGCATTTTTGTAGAAATTTAAGATCTGGATCAACCCCTCTGAGTTATACCAGTAGTTTATGGCCATTCAAAGAGAAATCAATGAGCTGATCGACTCCTTTAATGATAGATTTCATTGAGCGTACATGAGGTTGCAAACGCCTTATGTGGTGGACGATGCATCCATCTGACTGGTATAATACACAGCCTTGGACAACCTCACTTTCACCTTGGTCAAGAGGATGAATCAACCGCTGGGTCGATTGTTGGATGCCTACACTGAAGACGTTAAAGCTAGTACGGATCTAGGGCAACATATTGTTGGACCATTGCCCTCTTTGGGACCAATTTCTCACCCATATTAGGTTCAAGGGATTACTCAAGCTTTGGCATAGTAGACACCCTTGATGAATCAAATCTCGCAACTTGCAATGGTGCCTCACCCTACACAGCCATTAAATCAAGCAACTATTGTGCCTCAATACTTGCAGCCCCAACATCAACAGGTTTATGCTCAGCCACCCTAGGTGTCGACATACCTCAAAAACTCTGAGTTTCCACCTGTTCAGTAGAATCAACCAGTAGTACAGTCGGTCCTCCTTCAAAATTCAACTTCGCAACTGAACAATATTGAAAAGGACCGCATAGATGAGCTAATAGAGATGATTAAGAAAATGTCATCTAAAATGATACACTTGAGGAATCAGAACAACCAATTGCAAGCCTCACAAAGAAGCATCCAAGCCAACCTCAATTGTGACAATCATGATTCAAATGCTCCTCCAAGGAATAATTATGAGAGAGGGCAGAATTTGGGACAAAAATTTGACAGAAGACCCTCGCAGAGGAAAAATCAAACATGGAACACGAGGCCAAACAATAGTGGTATTCCCACACCACTTGATCAACCCAACAATAATGATAAGACCACGAGTAGGGTGTACTTGGCTGAGGCAACCTTATTTGGATGGTGTCGTATTCACATGATGAGTAGAAATTCTGAGTTGGATTGTCCAGAGCTCTAGAAAACCATTGAGATCTTCTAGATAGAAGTCCGAAACATGGTCGACAATTCGATAAGAAAAGACATCGTTCCATCTGAACCATACGATTCATCAGTGTTGGTTGTCAATCAAGCTCCTTTCCCCAAAGGCGAGAACAACATGCCCGAGAAGGACGTTGCTACCATAAATGATGAAAAAGAAGAAGAGGTAAGTACCGAAATCCCTTTGTCTTAGCTCTTTAATTCAGTAGATAATGGTCTAATAGATGAGGAAGAGCCAAGAGAAGACGAAGTCCAAATGTTCCACCAAACAAAAACCCCATATGATTTAAGGAATAGGCAAGTAGGTGGTCCTCTCATGACCTCAACTTCGCCTAACAACTTTAGTACCCCTCTGGACTTGAATGCCAGTAATAACCCAGGCTATACTCATGTACCCACTAGGTACAATTAATAGGAATAGGCAGTAGGACCAAAACCAAAACTAGCCTATTGGCTCCTCTCAAAATCCCCCCATCAAAACTGAAATTGAACAAATGGGAGAGTACATAGAAGAATAATTTAAGAAGGTCAAGCTTAGCCTGTTTGCCTTTGAATTGCTTAAAGTCCCAGCAACTAGGAATGCCTGTTTTAGGATGATTAATGGGACTACTTCATCTAAGTCAGCCCAGGAAGTACCTACCAAATGGGTCTCCTTTGATGATTCATAAAATGAGTTTGACATCTAATAGATATTTAACAAAAAAGAAGACCCACCTTCAAACCAACAAGCAAACAAACAACAACTTGCTAAGGAGTTAAACCAAGTACATGCCCAAAACAAGGGTAGTGATAAAGATAAAGGTCAGGTAGCCCAAGTTGACATTTCAGGTAGGTTATTTCAAGGAAAGTTGGAGACTCCTCTCTTCCTGACCACCATTAGAATATTCAGAAAGAATTTGCACAATTTCTTGCTTGATTTGGGGGCTTCTACCAATGTCATGCCCCTGGTAGTTTGCAAAGCTTTGGGAATAGTTCCAAATCCCTCCCGACGCAAGGTGACACAAATAGACAAGACGAAGATCAACATAGTTGGTGAAATAAATAAGATACCTATGCAGATTGCTTCCAATCCTAGGGTACAATAAATGATTGACATCCAATTTTTTGATATTCCTGACACGTATGGTATCATTCTAGGAAGGAATTCCACCCAGGCATTGAACAAATATGCAACCACCGATTACTCTCACTTATGGTTGTCATGGAAGGGATTGTCGAATCATATCCGTATTGAGAGAAAGCCACACATGAAATTCATGATAGCTGATTAAAAAAACACGAATGAGGTACTATTTTCTAAAATGAAACTAGGAAATTACTACCCTGTAGCATATCCAGATGAACAGGAATATTATGAAGAGGACACGGATGATGAATTCCTCCTTGTGTTGTGCAGTCCACCCATTGACTTGGCACACCTACCTGAAAGTACAACGATGCTGGTTGAGTCTGATGATGAAGATTCTTATGAGGATGATAGCCTTGGATTATTGGATGGCTTCTAGGATTTCATAGAAAAATGTGTGTAGGATTAGCTTAGTTTGGGCGCAGGAATGGATTTTCAGGAACTCTTGTTACCCAGTTGGTGCAGGGTACACAATGTCGCCCACTTCGAGTTCGAATGTTGTTTGTGCCGAGTAGCAATTGAACATATCCAAAGATGTGTTATCCCAAAAGGGGAACATCAAATGACATAGACAGGTCGAAACTGTGTTGAACCCATGTTGTCCCCTAAATTTGTTGAAGTGAATACACTGTTGAACACAAAAGCGAGCCCCATAAACTCCAAGAATGAGGACTCTTCCAAGTTTTGGATGTTGCATTTTGATGGGTCCAAATCCAAGTAGGGAGCCAAAGCCAGTTTCAAATTGATCATCCCTACAGGTAAGACATACTTTTCTACTCATAGACTTCAATTCTATTGCACCAATAATGTAGCAGAGTATGAGGCGTTGGTCCTTGGTCTTCTCATGGCCTTAACAAAAGGGGTTAAAATGTTACAAGTGTTTGGTGACTTAGAATTGGTCATAAAACAAGTTAGAAATCTTTATTCATGTCATGATAGAAGATTAACTAATTATAGGCATAGGGTATGGGATCTCTTAGAGAGATTAGATGCATTCAATATTCAGTTGATCCCTCACTCTCAAAATTATACCGCCGATGCCTTGGCTCAAGCGACCAATACCCTTCAACCTCTATCATTTTTTGGTCTCAAAAGGTTCACTATTGAGTTCACATCCACCCCGTCTGTGCCACACAATGTGGCCCACTTTCAAGTGTTCAATGATAATAAGCACATTTTGGATTTCATCACCAGCTCCGATGTATTTGCAGCTCAGATTATCGATGAAGCTAAGCCCGAGGAGCCTGAATTAGATATTGAAGGGGTCATTAATCTCAAAACCAATACCATTCCCCGAGGTATGGTCCAGCTTGAGCAGATATTTGACTTGGATCAAATCAGAGATCAAGATCAATGGGCAAAGAAGGACTCTATCAGCAATCAGTGTGACACCCATAACCTTGGAACCACTGAAGAAGTTAAGAATGTATTCATTGACAAGGTGTACATGCCAGAAGAGAAGAAATGGATTTTTGACGCCTTGCAGAAGTACCATGATATGGTTGCTTGGAGTTATGAGGATTTGAAGACATATGACACATCAATCATCACACACACCATTCCTCTTAAGCCAAACATAAGGTTGTTTCGACAATGACAACGCCCTACCAATGCACTATTGGAACCAATCCTTTACAAAGAGGTGCAAAAGTTGTTGTCCGCGAGAATCATATTTCTAGTCAGACACTCCACGTGGGTGGAAAATTTGGTTCCATTTAGGAAAAAGAATGGTGAAATCAGGTTATGCGTGGACTTTCGCAACTTGAATAGGGCTTCGGAGAAAGACAATTACCCTGTTCCCTCATTGGATGAGGTCCTTCAGATAGTCAAGGGATCTCAAATGATGTCTTTCCTAGATGGATACTCTAGATATAATCAAGTAATGGTGCAGTACAAGGACACACACAAGACGACGTTCACCACCAAGTGGGGAACCTTTGCGTATAAGAGGATACCATTCAGACTCATCAATGTTGATGCCACTTTCCAGCATGCGATGGCTATCACCTTTAAGGATTTAATCGGTAAATGAATTGAATCATTTATATGGATGACCTTACAGTGTTTTCAAAGAGGCATAGTGATCATGTCACTGATCTATGCAGTGTCTTTCAAAAGTGCAAAGAGTTCAGGATCTCTTTGAATCAGAAAAAGTGCATATTTGGCATTACAAAAGGCAAGCTGCTCGGGCACGTGATTTCTGAGAGAGGTATTTCAATAGACCCTTAGTGTATCCAAGCAATATTGAAAATTCAGCTTCCAAGCAATAAGAAGGAACTAAAATCGTTCTTCGGAAAGAAAAACTTTGTCAGAAAATTCATCACAAGCTCTACTGAAATAGTCAAGCCGCTCAATGCCATGTTGAAGCAAGATGCCAAAGTTAAGTGTTGGACACTAGAGGACAAAACAAGCTAAAGACAAACAATATATTTTAAATTATAAAATATTGGGGGTAGATGAAACCCTAATTTGTAGTGAATCATGGCCACACAATGAGATTAAATCTTGGCCACTCATTTTGCTTTTTGAGCACTATAAATAGGGGGGTCTCCTCTCATTTTCAAGAGAGAGTTGAGTTGTTGTAAATACATGCTACTGAAATTCTAATAGAAATTCATTGATTTTGGTGGATTCTTGAGTTTCATGCATGTTTCATGATTCTCCTCCTCATAGTTAGTGGATTTGAGTAAATTTACTTCTATTTTCTATGTGTTTATATGCTTTTGTAGATTAGTAGATGTTGTTCATTGATGCAAAAGAATTATGTTGTGTTGATGCCCTTCCTTGTTCATGCTTTTTGTTGTTTGTTGATGATAAACAACAGTGTAAATCTAGTCTAAATGTACATTGATTGCTGCACTTAAATTTCATATTTTATTCATGTTGTATTGTGAATGAATGGTTGAAAATCTACAGACCTTAGAAGATCACACTAGTTTCATGATACTGTTAGCTGATTTGGTTAAGTGGAGCTAAGTTTCAAGAAGGTTGTCCACTATAGCGCTCTTCATTATCACTATTCATTGGTAGTTTCAGGTCTAGGAACTTTCTCCTCTCCCTTCCCTTTTGACTTTTCTTTGAAATAGTAGTCTAGGAAAAGTTTAGGCATCATTGTAAAGCCAAATCTTATGATAAAGATAGACTTCAGACTATTGTTTTGAGCTCGCACCAACTACACATCAATTCCAACTCTTGAGATCTCCATTCAAAGAACCAATCTCACTCCAACTTAGCATACGTAAGGCTGCCCTGTGATTACCAACAAATCACATAAAACCAATTGAGATATTCCAAGCATTGTCATGACTTGACACCCGAGAGACCTTGGGGTAGTGATTTGTAACTTGCTTGCAAATTTCTGCCTTTCAAGAGAGGTAGCATACTTGTGTGCTGCCTGTGTTGAGACGGTGCAAAAAAACCCATCAATAGGGCCTAGCCCCATTTTAAACATTTTTTGGCAAGTTTTCATCTGCAGGTTTGATCATGAATTTCAATGTAGCGCACTTGAAACTTCTTTCAACACATCTGCTTGCTCTTTTGGTGCATTCAGTCTCTATTTTAGCGCGTATACTTGATCTTCCAGTGCATTTGTCTTCTTTTTCAGTGCATTATAGGATTTGGTTTTTCATTTTTTGCTTTCCAAAATAACACATTTAGGTTATTTTCTAGCGCATATACTGCATTTTGTAGCGGGTCTCTATTTTAGCGCATTTATCTCTATTTGCAGAAACTTAAAATTCTAGAAATTGATTGGTGTCTTTCTATTTTGTAGGTGCTTTAAACATTGTCAAAAACATTTATCTGAGACTACTAATGGTGTTTGTATGGGTTGGAGTTATTTTTATTTTCCTTTGATTAAATTAGGCATCTAGTTTAATTATGAGGTTAATGAACACCATGTATGTTGTGCTTGTAAGGTGATAGGCCTATGCTCTCCCCTTTATTGGGTGACCAAAATGCTAGACTCACTATTGCATTAACAACTTTAGAAGGCCTATTTTAGTGGGAAAAAGTACTCACCCTACTAGAACAACCTAAATAAGAACAACTAAAGCCAAGCATTGCAACCCACTATAATCAAATGTGATTGTGATGAAAGTCACATTCAACGGTAGTGTGCATTGATAACCGTCCCTAAAGCCTTCGTTCTAAAGGTTGGAAGGTCTCCTGAGAGAGTTTATCATTTTGCCACACCAAACAGGAAACCCTTACTAGAAACTTTAAGTGTAGTAGCCAGCCGAGTCAATTCCCGAACATTATAATATTCACAGTGCAAGGAGAAGGAATAATCTCCCCCCAAGATACTCGCCATATAACTACTAGGGATTTTTGGCCAAAAGTGAAGGAATTTACTTTTGATTAAGACCTAGAAAAGTAAAAAACATGGGTGCCCTCTAGGGGGTGACACGGTTGTGTGAGCTAACGAAGTTCTAAGATGTGGGTTGTGACGTTATAATGACCCTTGACATTAGAAGAGTGACTGATCTGTTTGCTATTGTTCAATACTAGTGGAAATCAAAGGGATCAGACCATATCCTTGAACATACACTTAATTTTTAGATCATAGGGTGAAACAACTGTTTTACTACTTGTTGATGTTTTTAAAATCATTTTTCAAGAGATCAACCATTGAAAACACTTGATTCACGTGATTCAAAAACAATAAAACCAGGAAAACTTATTGATCAAAAGATCATCCCTCAAAAACACTCAATTCACTGATTCAGACAAACAAGAAATCCAGACAAACCTTTCAAAATGGTGACCCTTTCTAGTTTAGTGCATAAACTTCATGTTCTAGCGCATTTAACCCATCTTTTAGTGCATTTGAATTCTATTTTAGAGAATTCACCTCATCTTCCAGTGCATATAGACCATATTTTGGAGCATTCATCACATCTTTTAGTGCATCCAAGCTATATTTTAGTGTATTCATCCCATCTTTCAGTGCATCCAAGCTCTGTTTTAGTGCATTTACCCCATTTTTTAGTGCATCCAAGCCCTATTCTAGCGCATTCACCTAATACTCAAATAGAGCGTAAAAATAAACTTCTATCCCATATTTTAGTGTATCATCTTTCTGCTCTAACGCATATAGGGGATAGTCTAGCGCATATAGGATTTGTTTTAGCGCATCTACCACCTATTTTAGCACATCCATCTAATTCATAAATAGAGAGTTAATTTGAACGTCTGTCCAATAACTTGAATCACATTTAGGGACTTTTCCAGAGCAGAAACCATTCCTCATTACACCATCAGTTTAAACTTGAAGAAACTGGCCTTTGCAAGTGAAATCCCTTTAACTAAACTTGGATCAAACATCTTAAAGTGCCTAATCATCAATCCTATCTTTGATTGTTAGTTGAGTTTCATCATTAGGATCTATCATCCTTCATCATGAAACAAAATATTGTACATCAAATTTATCACCTTAGTCTCATCAATAGAATCCATCATTTTATTCGACTTAGGTATCTCCTTGGCACTCTTAAAGAAATATCAAGTATAGTAAACCTTTATCACTTGTATGCCCATTTTAACAAGAGCACAAAAACAAAAACTTAGAGAAAATGAAGTTGAAAATCAAACCATCATGGTTGAAGCTGAAGAAAACCCTTTTTCACAGATTTTACCAACCTGACACAGATGAAATAACTAATGAGGACATTCAAGAAGCTCAACAAGACCCTAAATTTCACAAGTTCATGGAAAAGATTCTAGAAAAATATGGAGAGAAATATTTTTTGATGTTGCAAAATCAAGGTGTGAAACTACCTAATGACTTTGATATAAACCAATTAAAAGGAGCTCCCAAGAGGACATAGGTTGATTCATGAACCAAAAATCCAATGAACGCTTTAACCCAACAAATACAAAATATTCAACAACAAATCCAAGACATGCAAAGAGGAACCACAAAAAGATATTTGTTGTAAGACATCTGGCCTTATCCCTTTGGCAGAAGTGTGAACATGATACCTTTTCCACCAAATTGTGATCTTCCAAAATATGACAAATACAATGGAAAATCTGATCCTCTAGATCATGTAAGAGAATTTCACACCATGAGCTTGGAATTTGCACATGAAGAGAATTATTTAATGAGATTATTTCCAATAAGTTTGGGTGGTCAATGCATGGAATGGTTTTCAAAACTCCCACCAAGTATTAGATTATTTGAAGAGCTGGTAAATAAATTTATCACCCAATACTCATACAAAATCCAACATGAAATAATCATGAAAGATCTTTGCAATGCAAAATAGAAAAATGGTGAATCATTCCTCACATTTTTGCAAAGATGGAGAAGATTGTTTGTTAGATATGCTCGTCCTATACCTGAAAAAGAAAAGATGAAGATTTTTATTGGCAATATTAAGAGTGAGATGAGTTATAGGCTGGAATTGTAATGTCCACCCAGCTTTGAAAAGATGATTAAAAACGGACTTAAAATTAAGGAAGCCTTGGTTAAAAGAGGAGTATTAAAAATCTATAATGAAGGAACAAATAATGTCTATCATCATAACAACAATGAAAACTTAAAATTTTGGACAAGAAATAAAAAATTTAGTAATAATGATGTTGTTGTTGACACGCATAACACAAATCTAGTCTTCAATCTATCAAGAATTACACCCAAAAATAATCAAATCAACATTGAATCTAAACTAGCTCCACCACCATATTGAACACCATTAAGTTGCAAAAAATTCACACCTTTGGGATAGTCACTTGAATCAACATTAAAAGAGCTTCTTGATAGTAAATTTATAACATTACCATAGGCACGAGATTGGGAACCAAGAGTCAAACCATCATGGTGGAATGATGCATATTACTGAGATTTTCATAGAAATAAATGTCAAAAAACAAACGATTGTATGCAGCTAAAACATTTGGTGCAAGATTTGATAGATAGATGTGAAATATCGATAGAAGGACCTCAAAAAAATGTTGATCATGGAGAATTTAAAAACTCTACCCAACTATGAAAAAGGGGAATCCTCTTCAACAAACACCAAAGGGAAAAATGTGAATTATGTTTATGACACTGCCATCCATCATATTTATGCAACTGAAAATCAAATCAATGACAACCAAAACATTGTTGCAATTGATAATCAAATCAATATCATTAAAATCAACAATAAACTAAACAAGTTGTCAGTCAATGTGACCACAAGAGCACATTCCAAGTTTGTATTGGGAGGAGGTACATCTAAAACACTTGATGCCCCTTCAAATCAATATAATATCATAGACCAATTGCAAAAATCCCAGTGCAGATATCCATTCTGGAACTTCTCAAAATTTCACCAGCCCATAAGGATATAATTCTAGAAAAGGATTTGGTGGACACCACGGTACCAACCAATTTGGAAGTTTGTCAATTCCAAGCCATGGTGGGACATTTGACTACACACCATTGTTTATCATTCTCAAAAAATGATGATGCATCTCTCACTCATCCACACGACGTTGCACTCCATATTGAGGTTATAATCCATAAACATAGGGTTAAACACATTTTAATAGATGGAGGAGCTGGTCTAAATATATGTACCTTAAAGCTTATCCGTGCACTGGGATTTTTAGAAAACGTAATAGATTCCAAAAGAAAGATCACAATAAAAGCTTATGATGATGAAGAAAGATCCTCTCAAGGACTGATAGTGTTGCCAATTCAAGTGGGACCAGTTCAAAAAGACATAATCTACCAAGTTTTATACAAGGACTTGACCTACAACATACTCTTGGGTTGACCTTGGATCCATGAAATGAAAGCAATACCATCAACATACCATCATTGATTGAAATTCCCATACAATCCTCAATACTGCAATACTCAATACTCTCAAGACAGTCCAAGATGTTTTTGTGCCACACAAAAAAGAAGCTCACACTCCCATTTCCCCAAGCAATAAAAGCCAACTAAATTATTTGTCAAATCAGTCTGAGAAAAATGTTCAGTCGAAAGATAAAGGAATTGGTGATCTCATTTCCTCAAGCAATGAAAGCCAACTAAATTCTTTTTCAAATTTGTCTGAGAAAAATGTTCAGTCGAAAGATAAAGACGTTGGTGATCCTATTTCCTCAAGCAATGAAATCCAACTAAATGCTTTTTCAAAATAGTTCAAGAAAAAGATCCAATTGAAAGATAAAGGTATGGGTGAGTATTCAATTGAGTGGTCCTTATGTCTCTCATAGTTACTACCTTCTCCAAAATCATATGGACAACCATCAACATCTAAACACCAATCTTCACAACCTGTCATTGTCTTTGACGGTAAATTTGTAAAATCAGGTACCCTAGCTAATTTGAGGATAAAGAAATTTTAAATTGGCTTTACAAATATGAAGAATCCCAAGCAACAACTTCCAATATACCAACAAAGCAATATGGTAAAGGGTCCAAGATCTTAGAAAATATGGGGTATGAAGGAAAAGGTCCTATTGGAAAATGAAAAATAAGGTATTGTGGAACCGATTCAACCTATCACACTCAATGAAAAAGACAAGACATGATTAGGATACAAAGAAGAGACAAAATAAGAGGTCATTCACAATATTTGTGAACGAATCCTCCAGCTAGAAGCTACTTCCGAAACAGACTCAAATGAATATGAATGAGATTCACTATCTGAATAATCTTGTCAAGACAAGGAAATCAATGTAATAAATATATATGCACCCATACGTATGGATGGACAAAGTTTAGCTTCTATACCATTTAAATTTGGATCACAACATATCGATGGTTCTAGTGAGGACAATCATACATCGAGTCAAATAGATGATTCGAAGGAGAGTAACATTATAGACCTTGACATTGCTACTGAACACCTTGACATTTCCATCCTGACCATCACCACCTTTGATCTTGACCAATATGATGATTCCTTACCTTTGATACACCCCAAACTCATTGACACGGAACAAATCGAGCCTCTTGATATCCCTATCTTCTTAGATGATAATGCCATTGTGAATTTCCTTTGTGCTGAAAATATAGAAACAAGTTCCACCAATGAATTTCATAATGAAGCTTCGAATCAGGGGAGTGCCAAATATCTTAGCTGCAAAACAAAGAATACAAAAAATTGATCTAATGGTGAAAACCATGCAATGATAGTATTAGATCATGAAAAAGTAAAAATAAAGAGTGTATCCAATGGTGAAAACCTCTTTAAGGCACTGAAGGATAAAATATTTGACACTCTTCCCCAGAATTATCAAGAAAGATCTTCAGTATTGGTTGAGCCTACACAATCCATAAACATTGGTACTGTAGAAACAAAAAATATCATACACCTAGCGACATCAATGACAGAGCAAGAAAAGCCAAATTTCATCAAATTCTTTGAAGAAAGACAAATCAATTTTGCTTGGTCTTATGCAGACATGCCAAGAATAGATCTGGATTTAATAATGCATCATTTATCCATAGCACCAAGAGTGAAGCTCGTAAAGCATAAATTGAGAAAAATGCATCCACACATCATTGTACTAGTGAAAGAAGAATTAAAGAAATTATTAGATGTGGGGTTCATCCATCCAATAGACTATGCAAAATGGATTTCAAACATTGTACTAATTTATAAACTAGACAACAACATTAGATTATGTGCCGATTTTAGGGATCTTAACAAGGCTTGTCCAAAGGATGACTTTCCTTTGCCCAATATAGACATCATTGTGGATTGAACAATAGGACATGCTATGCTATCACTCATGGATGGTTTTTCAGGCTATAATCAGATCAAGATTGCACTAGAATATTAAGACAAAACAACTTTCACATGCCCATGGGGTACATTTTTTTGGAATGTCATGCCTTTCAGATTAAAGAATGCAGGAGCCACTTATCAACGTGCAATGACAACAATCTTTCATGACATGATGCACACATTCATGGAGGAATATGTGGATGACATGTTAGAAAAACAATTCACTAGGGAAGGACATATGGAAATCTTGGATGAACTCTTTACCCGATTGGAAAAGTTCAATGTGCGATTAAATCCAAAGAAGTTTGTATTCAGAGTAACATCGACAAAAATCTTAGGATACATAGTCTCAGCCAAAGGCATGGAAGTAGATCCCGCTAAAGTCAAAGCCATCATGGAAATGCCACCTCCTAAGAACATTAGCCAACTAAGATCTCTACAAGGGAGATTCCAATCCATCAGAAGATTCATCGCGCAACTGGTAGACAAGTCTCACCCTTTTACTCATTTATTACACAAGAATGTTTCTTTCAGATGGGATGAAAAATGTGAAGCTACCTTTAATCAATTGGAACAATATCTGATGACTCCACCTATATTGTTACCACCAACAGAGGGAAAACCACTTCTACTCTATGTAACAACTACTGAGGTATCTTTGGGAACTTTGCTAGCACAAGAAGATTCTACAGGAAAAGAAAAGGTCATCTATTACATTAGCAGAACATTGAATGGCTATGAAATTAACTACATTCATTGAAAAATCTTGTTTGGTAGTGGTGTTTGCTACTCAACAATTTCGACACTATATGTTAACCTTTACCATCAAACTCATAGCCAAGATAGATCCATTAAAATATCTACTCAGCAAAGCCAATCTAATAGGAAGACTAGCAAAGTGGGTGATGATATTGAGTGAGTTTGACATTCAATATGTAGATAGAAGAGCAATCAAGGGCCAAGCGATATCATATCAGTTAGATGAAGCACCATTGAAAGATGACCATCCTATGCACATTGAATTTCTAGATGTCGATGTTCTCACAATAACACCACAACATTAGATATTATACTTTAATGGATCTTACACTCAACATGGATCGGGTGCTGGAATCCTATTTGCTACTGCTCAAGGACACATTATCCCAAAATCTTACAGGTTGATGTTTCCTTGCACAAACAACATGGCGGAATATGAAGCACTAATTATTGGTATTAAGGTAGCAGTGGAATGGAAAATCAAAGAATTACAAGTCTATGGTGATTCACAATCGGTCATTAATTAGGTTAATGATGATTATCAAACAAAAGATGACAAGTTGATGCCATACAAGAGAATGATAGATAACTTCAATAAATACTTTATTGAGATCAAGTTTGAACAAATTCCAAGAGTTGACAACAAAGCTACAGATGCCATGGAAACCATTGCTTCTCTTCTACAAATACCAAAAAAGTGAAGTGTTATGAATTCATGGTGGAACAATTTTTTAATCCTGCATATGACAATCCTAAATCCCAAGTTGTGTACCATCTAGTTGATGTTGATTCTTCAATCTATGGGAAGATTTATACTTATCTGAGAGACAATACCCTTCCACCTGATCTATCCTGGAACAAAATACACAACTTTATTCATCAAGCAGCCCGACACACCCTAGTAGTTGATACACTTTATCGACGAGGTCTCGATGTACTCTCCTCCAATGTCTTGAATGTGACGAATCTAAACTACCTTATGAGAAGTTCATGAAGATATTTGTGGTACTCATTCAAGTGGTCTTACTCTAGCTAAGAAACTCCTACGCTTGGGATATTATTGGTTGAACATGGAGAAAGAATCTTTTCAATTTGTCAAGAAATGCAAGAAGTGTCAAGTCCATGGAAATCTCATACATGCACCAGCGTAGGAACTACAACCATTCACATCAACCTAAACTTTTTGTCAATGGGGAGTCAATATTATGGGTAAGATTCATCCATCTTCCTCTAATGGACACAAATTCATAATCACAACCACTAATTATTTGACAAAGTGGATTGAATCCATCTCGTTAACCACCATCACTAGTAAACAAATTGCCTCTTTCATCCTGAACTACATTGTCTGTCGGTATGACATCCCTAACTCCATTGTCACTGACAATGGTAGAACCTTCAAAACCTAAGATGTACAAGAGCTTTGTGAAAAATTTAATATCCAACATCGATTTTCCACACCATACTACCCTCAAGGGAATGGCCAAGCAGAAGCCTCAAATAAGACCATTTTGAAAATCCTGAAAAAAATTGTCAACGATGTTGGACATGACTGACACATTCAACTAAACCCTGCTTTGTGGGCATACCCTACTAGCATTTGCACCCCAACAGGATCCACACCATATGCCCTTGTGTATGGATCAGAGGCCATTTTACCTATTGAGTTTGAGCTACCTTCACTCCAGGTATCATCGAAGGGAATCATTTTAGAGGAAGACTATCGAGTATCTAGGCTACATGAGTTGGAATTGTTAGATGAATGTCATCAACATGTTGTTGATCATTTGAAATCCTATAAATAGAGAATTTCAAGGAGCTATAATCACAAGGTCATACCAAGGACATTTTAGTTTTGCGACTTGGTCCTAAAAGAGAATCCTCGTAATCAACAAGATCGAGAAAAGAAGGGAAAATTTGAGCCTAATTGGCTAGGTCCTTTTGTCATTGTATCGATCTATGGATCTGGAGCATATCAATCATCTACACTTGAAGGGGACCTATTTGAAGAACCTATCAACAACCTTCATCTAAAAAAATTTAATACCTAACTTATCCAATGCATGGTTCAAAAGCTGAAAAATCCAAAAAAAAAAAAAACTGAAAAATCCAAAAAAAAGTAAAAAAGGAAAAAATACAAAAAAAGTGAAAAATCAAAAAAATCATTATCTTGATGAAAACCTGGCAAACATGCGTCTTGGTGACAACAAAAAAATCTGAAAATCTGAAAAAGTGCAATAAAAACAAGTAGTGAAAACCTGGCAACAAGTGCTATTTGTGATAGATTAGTTTTTCCATCTATTGGAGTGTATGTCGGTTGTCCGCTTTTCGGCACTATTATGCCTGACTCATAAGAACCTGAACCTCATGTACATATTTGGGCATTGTGATCGTGTCTCACCTTGGCTTGGTGATCATTGTGCATATTCATAATAAATGGTTGGTTCTCACTAGGGGAAAAATCTTGAACACACTGGGGGCAATCTTCTTTGAGCTTAAAATAATAGACAAGCAAATAGTAAGACAATGCAACAAACAAAACAATCACAGCGAAAACTCAACATTGAACATCAATCACAATCTTTTGCAAAACCAACCATCCAAACCAACAACAATATCAGTAAAACAATGTTAAATCTCAGTGGATGATGTTCTTCTGAACCATGGTTTAATCACTTTAGCATGAATGTTGTATCTTGATTTTTGTTATCATTTCTCTAGAGCAACTCAAGGATGTCATAGACTAGAGGAGCTAGGATGGAGTATGATTTTTCTTTGTCTGTTGTTTGTGAGTTAATCATTACTACTATGTAAATTTATCGTGAGACATGCTATACAAAGTATCATTGATGACATTCTGGATTTGCATAGGAAAAGGGTTAACTCTTGTTTGTATAACACAAACAATACTCAGGTCATCTCGATTCAATTATCCTTAGATGCTTGTATTACCTTGCAATATAAAAAATCAATGGAAGTTGTACTCAGGTCATCATGGTCTAGTTATACCATTGATGTTTGTACTAACTTTCAACATATTAAAAGCTCAATGATGATACCAAGCACAACAATTCGAGTGACAAGAATGACAACATGACATATTTAGATTTGCATGGTTAAGATAGATTGCATCCATATTAGTTTTGCATCTGCATTTTAGGTTTTTCCAAGGCTGGAAAATTTTCAAAATGATTTTATCTCTCTCATTAAAATATTGAGTACATTTGACATTAACAAAAATAAGATCATTCGCATATAGTTGCATAAGCATTATCATATCATATATTCATCCATACATTAGATCATATATTCACATTAGAAAAACAACAAAAAATAATAAAGTGCATTACATCTCATGTGCATAATCAAATCCATCCCATATAGCATAAAAGCATCATCCATACATAACCATTTCATATTTACATCCATACATAACCATGGCATAATCATATAAGCATCACATACTATATAGAACGGAAATCAAATGTATCCATCATAAGCATTCATTATAAAAACATGTATACAACACATCAATAACTAGTATCTGCTACATCTCATATAATCTCAAAATAATCAATGTCAAGTATACAATGATGTCATAAAACATGGAGAGATACATCATCAAAATGGTAGAATATCATAAAGTCCTGACTAAACAAATATATACATAGTGTGTCAATACATCAAATTTGTGAACATGAGAGTTATGTGTTGCTCCCCCTAGATGCTACCAGCCTCACTGAACCTCCTTCTACACTGCTAGATGGACCTTTATTTGGGTCTCTACATGTTGGATCTTTGGGAGGTGGCCCAGTCACACCCCTACTCGTCATCTGAGAATGAATCTGACCTGATCTGGCACTGACAGACTGTGCATAACTCGGGACACGCCACTCTATCGAAACTGCCTGATAATAATGTGATTTGTAGTACTTGGCCTCTCTGGCTGAATGTCGCACCTCTCTGAGCATATCTCCTGTAGTGGTCCCCTCAGACACTTTCTACATCCTCTCAACTAAGGTCTCTTCCTGCTCACACCTCTACCTCGCAACATCTCTCTCTGTTGTCAGGGTAGCAATCTATGCCTATGCCTATGCTAGTTGTCCCTATAAAATCTACACCTATGCCTGTAAGGTGTCTATATGTGCCTTTTTTTGACAAGAAGGCACTCGAATCCGAATATGTGAGGGCCTTGTCTACTAATTTTCAAATGGTACAATAGATCTCCTCCTCTGAGATACTCTAACATACAGTACCGGTCCACCTCCACCTGCATCTCCCCCATCTCCTCCATCTCTGTCATTCATCCCCTCCATCTCTACCATCTCCCTCCTCCTCATCCCCATCTCCCCCATCCCTCCTTTGTCTCAGTGTATGTGGTGGTGCCCTCTCATCATCATCCAAATCTGGCACTGGCTCATCTGGACTGGATATCCCCGGGAAAGCATGGGAGAAGAAATACTAAGCATACTCATTTATCATCAAAGCATCTGCAATATTTGGACAATAATCCCATATTTGTGGCTGCAACCCAAAATACTCCTGACAGGCTGCATCATAGGATAGTGTAGCTCCCCACTTTGGAATATCATGTCGCCTCTGTGCATACAATGCAACTCCCTGGGGTATAACCTGAACCCGACCATACTGGCGAAGCACCCTCATAAGCATAAATCTCTCAATGATGAACTATGTCCGACCAATCAGGTACCTCGAAGAGAAAACATATGACATCTCAGTATCATCCTTTGGCCACTACTCACAATCTAAGTAGGGTCTACATGTGATGATCTCCAAATCATCCAGAAGTCAACGCCAATACTCTAATTTTCCCAACTTATGTTGGACAACCGGACCTATGTATCCAAAGACATATGGCTTGCCAACTGGACAATCTCTATCTACCATAGGTCGCGTAACAACTATGTGCTCCCACGCCCAAATCTGCAACAATGTCACCCCAACTGATGGACTCGTAGCTCCAAGGTAGATCACCCGATGTAGATCATGATACAAGTGTGCTAATATGTAGGAACCCCATGCGTATCTAATCCCCTGAGTAATCATGCTCTCTAGTATTCGACCCCAGCCGATTGACAATCCCTTCGACCTATGGTCGGGACATAGGAAACCTCCAATGAAACCAACTAGAACACAAGGTAATGGCTAATATGAAGAAACCATCTCCTATCATGGGATCTCATACCCGCTAATCTTGTCATCATGAAAAATCCTCCTTAGTGCATCAGTCCCTCCCTACTCTGTGTTATTGTAAACAACTAACTCACCAACAACAGGAATCCCCAAGATACGGTATACATCCTCTGGCATAACTATCATCTCACCAATGGCCAAATGGAATGTGTTGTGGTCACTATGCCACCTCTCAGCTAAAGCAGTCAAAAGTCCCTTATTGATCCTATACTGGGGCATATCAATTAGAGAAGTCAAACCACATTGCCCAATCAAATCCAAATTGGCCTGCACCAGCTGTGGAATCATGTCCCAAGTCTTTGGGAAGCACTCCCGAGACTAAAGAAATCTAAAATCCTCCTATAATCATAACATATCACAAATCAACATCTTATCAAGCAACCTATTAATCACTTTAATCGGATCTAATGAGATTTCGATCAAATCTCATTGAGCATCTACCATTGACCCTCACCTATCATGAGATCAATCATCATCTATCCTATCATTGATTCTCACCTATCATGAGATCAATCATCAAACATCATCAAACATCAGTTGACGTGATCACTAAAACATAAAAAACAAGGAGAAACTCAATTAGTCCTCAATTTTGGTGTAAATGCACTAGAACAATCTTTCTATGTGCTAAAACATTGGATGTGAAACTAAATTCCATCAATGTGCCACTTTTCAACATAAATGTGCCAAAAGCATAATGCGTCATAACAGATACCAAATGCACCATTTCACAACATCAATGCACTAAAAGGCCAAATACACTAAAGTATATCATGGATGTGCTAAAACATTACATAAATGCGCTAAATCACTAGTTATGCTAAATCATTCAGTAGATGTGCTACTCTATGCTATCAATGTGCTACAAATCCTAATGCACTAAATCATTCTATCAACATGCTAGAAAAATCACTCTATGCCCTACATCATGACCTCTATGCGCTAAACTACTATATGCGCCAAAATAGTAACCCTATGCACTGAATCAAATGCTTAATGTGCTAACAAAATTCCAAAACATCAAAAAGGAAAAGAAAATTTGAAATTCAAAATGAGATTTCTCGGGGTATGTACTGGAGGTCCATACGAGGCCGGGTGGTTGTGACATTGAACTCATTCAAATTGGTGCATTTGGTAGGGGATCACCATTTTGCTCCAATCTCTCAATCAACTCAATCTCCAAATGTAAATGAAATTAAATGAGCTTCTTTTTCATCTTTTTACCTTTTTAAGGGGTAATTAAGTGGGATTTAAGTGAGATTATTTTTATTTTTAAACCAGGGCATCAATTAATCAAAATGGAAGGATCAGTATTATTTATCGGGAGATAAATCATTTCAACATCATAAAATTTTGAAAATCATTAGAAAATCTTAAAAAATTCAAAAAATTCAAAAATCCTAAAAATTCAAAAAAAAAAATCCGATTTATCTCTTGAGGGGGCATACTCGTATTATCACTTGAAAATTAGCGTATGGTGCATATTGAATTTTTTATCAACACTATCAAAAAAAAATTTCTTTGAAGCAATGTGTCTCAAACACATCACTTCAAAAAGGGCCAAAATGTATACACTTAAAATTGGTCTGGAGAAATTAATTAAATACATGTTATTTAATTAATAAATCTTAATTTGTCTACTTATAAATAAATTACAAAATTTATTTATATAGTTCATTTTCTTTGATTCTTCCTGTTCTAAATCATTTTCTTCATGTCTTAATTAAATAAACAAATTCAAGTAGTTTGTTTTATTTAATTAACTCCCTCTTATAAAATTTGAATTTTAATATTTGAATTTAAGCACATTTCTACTAACTTCTCATCTTCCACCTCATCATGTGTCTCGTGAAATTAAATATTCTTAATATTTAATTGGAATTTATCCTCAACAAATTATAACCAATTTGGGACACTTGGCCTTCACCTGCATTTGATTCTTCTTCACACTTGACAGTTTGTTCTTCTAAAGGGAACACACTCCTTGATTCTCTCTAACCTCTTCACCTTCAACCGTCTATCTCTCCAGATCAAATCCAGATCATTGGTTCCTGCCACCTAAGCTTATGCCTTGGAAAAATCTATAAATGGAGCCTCATTTACAACATTTCAGAGGGAGAGTTGAGCATAATTAAACTCTACACAGATTTAGAGAGAATTATCATCTTAGCATTAGTATTTTAGTTTTAGCATCTTAGCATATAGTAGATTTATCATGGCATTACCCTTAGCTACATCTTAATTTCTGTAATTTCATCATATCATTTCATTATCAATATCATAGCAGCATCTTAATCTCTACATAATCATCTACAACATTTTAGAAATCCTGTAATGTAGGAAGATTTCTTGCATTTCCAACATCTCATTCTTCAGATTATCATTTGAAAAGTCATGTGCATACACAATCTGAGAGAAAAAATGACTTAAAGAATCCTTGGAGATAGAGGACAATGAGATGCCATTGTAGAGTTTGTTTGTTTCAATTCAATTTGATTATTGTTTGAATTCTCTAATATAATGTTTCATTCGTGTGTTGTATTACTTGCTTATGCACTCACATTATTCATACACACAAAAGTTTCTTATTTATTGTAGAAGTTGTCAAAACCAACTTCAAAGTCCAAGAATGCTTGCATGCAAATGGATTTTATGTTTATAGAAAATGCGTAGATTAAATAAACAATAAACTAACACACCGAGGACACATTATATTGAAAGAAAGCTAATTTAGAAAACATAAATGCAAACTCTAAACAAAAACAGCTTCTTCAAATTCATCCCATCGTCCTCTATCTCCAAGGATTTGATAAAAGATGTTGGCTCTCAGTTGTGTAAGCAACAGCTTGTTGAAATGACAACTTAAGAGAATGAGATTAATTGAAAATGCATATCCATGACTATAGGATTTAAACTATGAAATTGAAATGCTATTGATGCTAGAATGCTGATAATACTAAAATGTGACTATAATAGCTACGTATGAAAATTTAGAATACGAGGTCCTTTTCAACTCACAAAAGGGTTGTATTTATAGATTTTTGAAGGCAAGAATCCCATTGGCCAAGATCAACGGTTGAGTTCAAAACTTGTTAAGATGAACGGTGAGAGATCGAGAATTTGAAAAAAGAAAAATAGAATTTTTAAGAGACAGATGGAAGGTGTCTCCATAATTAAAATGGATAATATTTAATTATGTGAGAGAGGAATATGAAAAGACTTTTAATTAAATATTGAAAATATTTAATTATGTGAGAGAAATGAAAAACCTTTAATTAAATATTGAAAATATTTAATTATGTGAGGAAAGTGAAGAATTTAGAAAGTGTTTTAATTAAATATTGAAAATATTTAATTAAATGTGAAATGAAGAATATCATTTAAATTAGAATTTTAAACTTTGATAACTAATATAAATAAATTGTGAAATCTATTTAATTAATTAAGAGGAAAATAACATTAATTAAATAAACTTATTTATTTAATTAAACTAGAAGAATTGGAAAAATGAATAATATAAATAAATAATTAAATTTATTTATATGTAGATGACTTAAGAATATTAATTAAACAATTCATATTTAATTAATTTAACAAGTTTGGTTAACCGTGACCATTTTTTGATGTGTACATTTTGCCCCTCTTTGAAGTGGTGTGTTTTACGCATTGCTTCAAAGAATTTTGCCACCGAATTTTAGAAATTACCAATGCTATATGCCCCCTCAAGAGATAAATCACATGATAAAACAATCAAAATAATTTTCAAAGGGGAAGTTGTAATTTAGCTCGCGAAATAGTGCTTTACCTTAGCAGAAATTTGAATATTTTCACACTTTTATCCCCTTAAAAGGTGAAAAAGGTAAAAAGTCATTGGCATTTGAACAGTAACCTTTGGTAAATTTCAGAGCTCTGAGAGAGATATTCGTGATGTCAATCCATTATGAGCACCATAGATTCGAGCGAGCCCATCGGTATCAGAGACCAACTACATACAGACCTCCGGTAAGTCGACCTGATCCTCTTCGCAATTTTTTTTTTAATGATTTTTTTGCATTTTTATGAATTTTTAGATTTTTTACATCCTGGCCTCATGCATACGAGTCATAGTTTAGTGCATAGGGTAGATAAAGTCGCGCATCCAAGATAGCACTTTGATGAAAAATAGTCATGCATAGAGTAGAATAGCGCATAGAAGGTCTGTCTTAGTGCATATAGAAATGCTACCTGCATAGGATGCTAGATTGGCATATAGGGTTAATTTGTTCATATGGGGACTGTTTAGCGCATTTGCGTGATAGAATAGCGCATAGAAGGTCTATCTTAGCACATATAGTGGATAGAGTCACGCATTGATAGAGTTGCGCATGGTAGCTCTGTTTTAGCGCATCCATGGTTTAAAGTTGCACATACAAGGTTTAGCGCATTGATGACCTGTTTTGGCGCATACAAGGATTTTTCCCGAATTTGAAATTTTGAAGAATTTTTGATAAAATGTTTGATGAGTGTTGCTAGATTAGACAACTGATTTTATGCTTTTGAATAACATCAATAATAGAGTAACTTGATTTGATAAATTTGTCTTCATGCTTGAAGAACAAATAGGTCTGATAAATTTGCTTCCATGCGATATGAAAACAAATAGTAATGATAGATTTGCTTTCCCGATTGAAATTCAAATAGATAGATATTGAGTCATGCTGACTGTTAAATTTGTTTCCATGCGATATGAAAAACAAATAGTAAAAAATGTTTTGATAAATTTGCTTCCATGCGATATGTAAAGCAAATAGTAGAAATGATAGATAGATTTATTTCCATGCGATATGAAAAATAAATAGGTGTCGATTTGATTTGATTTTGCACCTGTTTGATGATGTATTGATTGATTGACATATCCCTTGTTGATTGATTTGCATGATTGTTTTGATGATGTCGTAAAGGAGGAATTTAACCTCCTCCACATTATAGAGAGATTTCCTCGTACGTGGGAGATGATTCCTCGACTGTCCCATGAGGATTTAAGAGTTATAGACCAGTGTGGTTTGAGAGCTTTGTTGAGTATCCCATAGTATCAGGTCAATAAAGCGTTGTTGACTACTTTGGCCAAGACGTGGCACAACAAGCATAATACCTTCCATTTTTCGATAGGAGAGATCATAGTGACGCCAGAGGACGTGTACAGGATTTTGGGTATTCCTGTAGTTGGAGAGCTTGTGATCTATGATCACAAGGAAATTGGAGGGATTGATGCTTTGAGACGAGTTTTCCAAGATCCTCATGCCGACTGGTATGAGATTTCCTAAAAGGATATGGTAGAGAGCTATGCCCCACTGCCGTCAGTCTTAGTAGGTATGATCAGTGGTTTCCTTTGTCCTAATCATAGGACAAAGGGACTATCAGTTGGTTGGGGCAGGATTCTAGAGGATATGCTTCTCCATGGGACCAGATATGCATGGGGCTCATGTATGCTTCTCCATTTGTACCATGATCTTCATCAGGTCATGTACACAGATGGGAAGAGTCTCTTTTGCGGAGTTACTCTTCTACAAATATTTGCATGGGAGAATTTTTCCATCACGCGTCCCATTGTTTTGAGGGATCATCCTCTTGGGTTCCCATATGTCTATGCATACACAGGGCCGCTTGTCCAACCGAGGTTGGGAAAGTTGGAGTATTGGTGGCACGTGTTAGATGATTTGGATATAGTCATTGGAGACCATATGTAGATTGTGATCCATGGGAGACAGATGATATAGAGCTACCATATGTTACCAAATCCAGATATCTGATTGGGCAGACTCCTTATATTATTGAGTGGTTTCTGGTGATGAGAGTCTTGAGATAGCTTGGACTAGTTCAGATGATGCCGCAGGGTGTGGCACATTATGCCAGATGCCAGGAGGATGCACCAGAGTGAGGTCCTATTATTACCATTGAGGTAGCCCGAGCAGAGTACTTTGAGTTACAGCCAGCTCAGTGGGCTATGCATCCAGAGGTTACCGATGCAGGGATGACCGATGATTATGCCACCTTCTTTTATACAAATCCCTTTCTGAGGTTTACCAGTCCTGAGGAGCCTGCCCCATTATTGGGAGGACCGATCATTCAGCGAGGACGAGGGCAGGCATCGGCACAGGTAGCTGTAGGGCAGGCACTGACAGAGGATGCAGCAGGGATGGATATTGATGAGGGGGGAGATGAGGGAGATGACTATGGCAGCTAGGATGATAGTAGTGATGACAGTGGGGATGATGAAGGTGGTGGGGGCGGAGGACAGAGATATTTCTTTGATGTTCCCTTTAGGACGAGGCCGCAAACCTCGAGAGTAGTGGACCAGCCGAGTACTTCGGCTCCACGGATTGTTATCAGGGCTCCTTCACAGGAACAGATAGATATTTTGTAGGTAGAGGTTCAGACTTTACAGAGTCAATTAGCACAGGCTCAAGGGATGGTCAGTCAGTTGTAGGCATAGGTTGCACAACCACCACCTCTTGATCTACAAGTAGCTCAACTTACTACCAAGAGAGACAACTTTCGAGAGAGATACATATAGGCTGAAGGGTTAGCCGAGAGACTTCTTAGATTAGTTGGGAGCACCTCTATTGGAGAGGTTGTTGCAGAGGGACTAGAGACTGCTCGGGAGGCCGAGTATTACCAGATGAGATACTTTGAGGCAGTACCACCTGAGAGGAGGATTACATTTACATAGTCACGTACTCGGTCTCGGACCCATTCACGCTGTCACTCTAGGAGTGCTACCAGGAGTGTGGGTCAGCCAGTCAAACGAGAGATCAGAGCTTCTGGGAGTAGAGATCCATCGAGAGCTACTACCTTAGGAGGCAGTAGCAGTCATGTGCCCCGACCAGATGCCCCTTAGTGATGGACATGTTGTACACATTTATGCCATTGTATTTGATATATCTTTTTGAAACATTTGATATCCTTGTATTTCTGGACATTTGTTTTGATGAGATTTATGAGATGCAGTGGTGATTCGATTATGTATGTGTTATGGATGATTTATGCTCATGTGATGGATGCATGCTTTATTTCTATATGCTATGTCATGTATGATTTTCGTGATGTATGTTGATGCAAATGATGATGTAAATGATTTTCTTTCATTTTATGTATGATAATGCGATGAAATGATTTTAATGATGTGAAAATGATATGATGTAATGGAAATGGATAAAATGGAAATGTATAATGATAATAATGACAATGCCATAATTGGTGAACCAATAATGCATGATGTAATAGAAATGAACATGATATCCTAAATGATGAATCTAGAAATGAATGGAATGGATGCAACCTTACTATGAATGTTTATGTATGTGATATGATGTGCATGCAAGTGGAAATATTAATGTGATGATATGAGATGAATTATGCACCTAATATGAATATGATGAACTGATAATGATGATGTAAAATGTGAATGCATGAATAATGATAATGAATGATGGTGAAATGATGTGAATGATAATTAAATGAGATGTAACAAATGTCTAGTCGTACTCAATTTTTGTTTTTAAAAGATATATGAGAATTTTACCAACCCTTCAAAAATCTATTGAAACAGCCCCCAAAATGCAAATCTAGATGAATTATGTAGTCCTAGAATGCAATAATGAACTATTCTCCTTGTTGCCATTTCATGTTGTGCTTGGTTTTCATCATTGAGCCTTTTGATATGTTGAAAGTTAGTACAAGCATCAAAGGGTATGTTAGCACCAATGATGACCTGAGTATCGCTTTCATGGTGTTTGATATAGCAAGTTAATACAAGCATCGAGGTATAATTAAACCAAGATGACCTGAGTATTGCTTGCATAAACAAACAAAAGTTAACCATTTTCCTATGCAAATTCTAAAATTTCATCAATGATACATTGTAGAGCATGTCCCACGATAAATTTGCACAATACTAATCATTAGCTTACAAACAACAAGCAAAGAAAAATCATACTTCTTCCTTGTGATTCTAGTTCAATACATCATTGAACCACTCCAAATATATGATGTCATCAAATATCAAAAATAACAATTGCAACTTATTGCTTTAAGTTTATCATTCATTTTATTCAGATTAGGATCATCCAATTTGTGTTAATCATTTGTCAAAATAGTCATGTAGGCTCATTTTAATTGGACAAAGTTTGTTGTTTCTGATATTCCGATTTTAGACACATGTTGCCGACTACCTATTAGAAAAGCTCCAAGAAGCGAACTGCCCCCTAGTGATCTCGTACTCTGACTCTTGCTAGACCAACTATTGCTAAGGATAACCCTCAAATCATCAAGCCATGATGAGATCCTTGTTGTTTCAAGGAGATGTTATGATGGATGATGCGGATGTGATGGATAGACATGTATGTGATGCCAATGAAAAGATGGATATGCAAAATAAATCCTAATAGATGCGAGAACCAAATAAAATCACAAACAATGTTTGTTTGCCAAGTTTTCACCGTTTGTTTTTATTGCACTTTTTCCTGATTTTATGATTTTTTTTTTTTGCTATTACCAAGATGCCTGTTTGCCAGGTTTTCATCAAGGCAACAATTTTTTCTTTATTTGATTTTTTTTTTTTTAGGACTTTTTATATTGTTTTTTATTTTTGCTCAAGCGTAGAATTTCTTTAGATGAATGCTATTGGTTGGATCTTCAAATAGGTCCCCTTCCGCAGTTAATAACTGATAGGCCCCCAATTCGTACGTTGCAATGATAACGAAAGGGCCCAGCCAATTAGGTTCGAACTTGCCTTTCTTTTCCCGATCTTGTTGATTTCAAGGGTTTTCTTTGAGAACCAAATCACCCACTTGAAAATTTTATGGTTTGACCCTGTGATTGTAGCGACGGGCCATAACTTGTTGATATCCCTTCAAATGATTAACTACACTTTGACGTCGTTCATCAAGCAATTCTAGTTCTTGCAATCTTGATACTCAATAATCTTCATCATTGATTAACCCTTTGAGTGATACTCGAAGTGAAGGAATATCAACTTCCAGTGGTAGAATAGCTTCTGCTCCATAGACCAAAGCATAAGGAGTAGCTCCCGTCGATGTGCAAATACTTATTTTGTATGCCCATAATGCTGGATTCAATTGGACATGCCAATCTCGACCGGCTTCATTCACTATTTTCTTCAAAATATTGAGAATTGTTTTATTTTAAGCTTCAGCTTGACCATTCCCTTATGGATATTAAGGCGTAGAGAATTTGTGTTGGATGCGAAATCTTTCACATAGTTAGTCTATATCCTGATTTTTAAAGGGTCTTCCATTGTCTATAATAATGGAGTTGGGAATACCGTATCGGCATATGATATAGTTCAAAATAAATGAAGAAATTTGTTTGCCAATAATAGTTGTCAGGGGAACAACTTCAATCCACTTAGTGAAATACTCAGTGGCTGTAATGATAAATTTATGCCCATTTGAAGATGATGGGTGTATTTTGCCAACCAAGTCCAATCCCCACTGAGTGAAAGGCCATGTTGTGGTGAAGGGTTGTAATTCCCGAGCAGAAGCGTGAATGAGATTCCCATGAATCTGACATTTTGCACATTTCTTCACAAAGATGAATGATTCCTTCTCCATTGTCGGCCAGTAATAACCCAATCGAACAAGTTTCTTTGCTAAGGTTAGTCCACTTGAGTGTGTCCCACAAATTCCACCATGTACTTCTTGTAAGGCCTTTTTAGATTCATCGCGTTCGAGACATCTAAGGAGGGTACCATCCAGACCACATCGATATAAGATGTTAGCAATTAAGGTGTAACGAGATGATTAAAGAATGAAATTTCTTTTCTGATTCCTAGACAAGTTTAAGGGTAAAATAGTATCCTTTAGGTAAGTGTAAATTTGGCTATATAAGGAAGAATCAAAACTGGTTAAGTGGTAGATGACTTGAGTTTCAGGATTGTCATCGGCGGGAGAAAACAATTGTTCCACCAGGAAACCGTATCGTGTTTGATTTTTTTTCAACTGAAGTAAAGAGGCGATTGTAGCCATAACATCTGCTACTTTATTATCAATGCACGGAATCTGTATGAACTTGATATTAACAAAGTATTTCTTAAGATCGTCCACCATTCTTTTGTAAGGTATCAACTTGTCATCTTTAGTGTGATATTCGTCATTGATTTGATTTATAACAAGTTGTGAATCACCAAAAACCTGAAGTTCAGTGATTTTTCAATCTATTGCAATCTTCATGCCAATTACTAATGCCTCATATTCAGCTATGTTGTTGGTGCATGGAAACACTAGCTGATAAGATTTTGGAATTGTATGTCCTTAACGTGTAATAAAAAGAATCCCTGCTCCTGAACCATGTTGAGTGTAAGAACCATCAAAGTAGAGGGCCCATGACTGCTGGATAACTGTTGTGAATACATCGACATCAGGAAAATCAATGTGTATCGGGTGTTCTGCCGATATTGGTGCTTCCGCTAATTGATCCACAATTGCCTGTCCCTTTATAGATTTACGATCCACATAATGAATGTCAAATTCGCTCAGGATCATGACCCATTTAGCCAACCTGCTAGTTAAGGTTGCCTTACTTAGAAGATATTTGAGTGGGTCAATCTTAGCCACTAGCTTTATTGTATGTGCTAACATGTAGTGTCGTAAATTTTGAGAAGTGAATACTACTACTAAGCAAGATTTTTCAATGAAGGTATAATTCAACTCATGACTTGTCAATGTTCGACTGATGTAATAAATTGCTCGCTCTTTTCCTGAGTTGTCTTCCTGTGCCAATAATGCTCCTAAAGATACCTCTGTGGCGACAATATATAAAATGAGAGGTGCTCCTTGTACTGGCGGAATCAATACTAGTGGATTCATAAGATACTGCTTTATTTGATCAAATGTTGCTTCACATTTGGCCTCCCATTTAAATGGAATGTTCTTGTGTAAGAGATGTGTAAATGGTAAACTTTTATTAGCCAGTTGAGCAATGAATCTTCGAATGGATTGTAACTGTCCCTGTAAAGAGTGTAGTTGACTAATGTTCCTTGGTGGTGGCATATCAAGGATTACTTGTACCTTAGCTGGATCCACTTCAATTCCCTTTTCTGATACAATGTAACCTAATAGCTTTCCAGATTTCACTCCAAAAACACATTTCTTAGGGTTAAGTCTCACTTTGAATTTTTCCATTCTTTTGAAGATTTTTGATAAGATATCTATGTGTCCTTCTCTGGTGTTAGATTTGGCGAGGAGGTCATCAACATAATCTTCCATGAATGTATGCATCATATCATGAAAAATCATTGTCATTGCACGTTGGTATGTAGCTCCTGCGTTTTTCAGCCCAAAAGGCATTACGTTCCAGCAATAGGTACCCCAAGGACATGTGAATGTTGTTTTATCCTGATCTTCTGGTGCAATCTTTATCTAGTTGTATCCTGAAAATCCATCTATTAATGAGTACATCGCATGTCCAGCTGTTAAATCCACAATCATATCTATGTTTGGTAAGGGAAAGCCATCTTTAGGACATGCTTTGTTCAAATCCCTGAAATCTGTACAAATTTTAATCCTTCTGTCTGGCTTTGAAACAGGTATGATATTGGAGATCCATTCCGCATAGTCCATGGACTGGATAAATCCAACATCCAAAAGTTTCTTTAATTCCTCTTTAACCAATAATGCAACATGTGGATGCATTTTTCCGAGCTTTTGTTTTATAGGCTTTTCCCCTGGTGTAATAGATAGATGATGCATGATAAGATCTGGATCCAATCCAGGCATATCTGCGTAGGACCATGCAAAACTGCTTGATTATTCTTGAGAAATTTTGTGAATCTAGGTACTTCTTCATTTGTTAGCGATGCAACCAATTGCAAAACTTTGGGTTTTTTCTGTAGTACCTATAATGAGTGCCTCTGTTGGTTCAATTAGAATGGAAGACCTTTCTTGATAATGCTCCGAAAGAGTGTCAAGTTTTCCATCCTCTGGCACCTTTGAAAGGTTTTCACCATTGGATACGCTTTTTATTTTTCTCTTTTCTTCATCTAATACTGCCTTTGTTAGGTTTTCATCATTAGATCTTTCTTTCTTTTTTCTTTTTTCTTGATCTAATACTGCCTTTGTTAGGTTTTCACCATTAGATCTTTCTTTTATATTATTTATTTCATAGCTGAGAAACTTGGCACTTTCCTGTTGAAAACTCTAATCTTGTGATTCCCTGGTGGAACTTGTTTCGAGATGAGACAAACAAAGAAAGTTTATTATGGTTTCATCATTTGGAAAAGTTGGAACATCAATGGGTGCAATTTGTTCCCAATCAATGAGTTCAGGATGTACCAAAGGAAATGGATCATTAGGATGAGTAAGGTCACTAGCCGTAAGGGTCAAGATGTGATCGTTAACGTCATTATAGGGGAGATCTAAGATGGTATCCTCCTATGGATAATCTATTTCTCTTTGAATCGAGTCGTTCTCACTTGAGTCATGATTGCTTTGTAGGACATAATCAAACGGAGGCCTTGAGCTTTCCCCTTGTAAGAATGCGGGTGAGAATTTGTGTATGACGTCCACCCTTTTCTCTGAGGTGAAAGTATCGTTAGAGAAGTCATCCCATTCATATTCATTGGAGTCAGTGTCAAAATTGTTTGCTTGAATTCTCAGAATTGTTTCAGCTAACTCCTCATTTGATGGCCTTTTTGCTACTTCTTCCTTAGTATCTTCACCATATCCTAACCCAGTCTTATCTTTTGGGTGCATTGTTTTTAATTGGACAGGTTCAACAATACCCTCTTTCCTTTTACCTATAGGGCCATTTCCTTCATAACCCATTTGTTGCATGATAGCATAACCTTTTCCATATTATTCTGTGGGTAACTTGACATGTAGTACTGATTCTTTCTCATCTTTATAGAGCCAATCAAGGATAGCTCTATCTTCCATTTTATTTTCTTTGATAAATGTCCCATTAAACTTGGTGATTCGAGCTGAAGTTGAGGCTAAAGTTGTCGTCGCTTGTTGTATGGAAGTTGAGGGTAGACCATGGGATCTTGGAGATATGGGTAAATTAGAGAGAGATAAAGAATATTATCCCACTCCATTATCTTTCAATTTTAGCTTGGTGCCAAAATTACTTATCATTTCACTTGCTTGTTCATGGTACTTGGAGGTAGAGATGGCCAAAGCCTCTTTATTATGTGGGACGAGCATGTCCTGAGTTGCTCTAAGGTTAGAGCAAGTTTGACTGCTAATGTGATCGGCGGGTAGTGTTACTTGTTGTCCATCATATGGAAACTTTAAGCATTGATGATAAGTAGATGGAACAACTTGCATGTCATTGATCCATGGATGACCCAAGAGTATGTTATAGGTTAGATCCCGATCTAGAACCCGACAAAAGGTGTTCTTCACAACAAGTCCCACTCTAATTGGTAGCATGATGAGGCCTTTGGAATTCATTTCTTCATCATCATATGCCTTGATTGTAATCTTTCTTCATGGATCTATGGATTCTTCAGAATATCCCAAAGCTAGGACCAATTTTAAAGTACAAATATTTAATCTGGCTCCCTCATCTATTAAGACACGTCTAATGCAAGCTTTGTGAACCATGACCTCTAAGTAGAGTGATGAATTATGTGGATGGGTTAAGGATGAATCATTTTGTCAGAAAAATACAAACATGTGTAAGAGGACAAGTGTCCCACCATGGCTTGAAATTTATTGATATCCAGATCAGGGGATACAGTTGTATCAACAAGTGCCTTTTCCAGAATGTCCTTATGGGCAGGTGACAACTTTAAAAGTTCCAAGATAGAAATTTGGGCTGATGTTTTTCCCAGTTGATCAACCAGATTGTATTGGTTCAGAGGGGGAATTGCAACTTTAGATGAACTTCCTTTGATAACAATTTTGACTTGTCCCCTTGTCGTAGCATTGACCTCTTGATATTCTTGCTTACCTTTGATTCAGATAATGTTGATTTGAGGATCATCAGTATAAATATGATTGATAATGACATCCTGGATATAATTAACCTTCTTGCCTTTATCACCCGAAGATTCCCCTTTTTGATAATTAGGGAGTGGATTCTTGAATGCTTGATGGTCATTATTGGCATTATGTCCCTCAACTGTAATGGCATGGTTAAAAATCAAATCCTAAACAATATTCTTCAACCCTTCGCAATTGTTTGTCTTATGACCTTTGCACCTATGATAATCACAAAATTGTGAGTCATTCCACGATGGTGGTTTAACTCGAGGCTCATTGTCTCTTTGCAATGGCAATGTAATAGTGTTTTGATTTAATAACTCTTTGAGAATGGATTCCAAAGATTGGCCCAAGGGAGTAAAACTCCGTCAATTTGAATAATATGAAGATCTGGGCATATTTGTATTTTGATTATTGCCAAAATTATTTTCGCGATTGTTAGTTGTGTTCCCTTGATTGGAAACATTGCCTTAGGTGCTAGAATTTCCAGCATTATTGCTATGTTGAACACCTGACACATTAAAGATGGTAGGCTTCGTATTTACGTTGTTGGCACCTACTACCCTATCATTCAGAACATTTTTTATTTCGGGTCCAAAATTGTGACTTGTCATTGTTGTTACTGTGGTTGTTGTTGTTGTTGTTGTATGAATTTGAACCCTCTTTATCAATTTTCAGAACTCCACACTTGATCAAAGCACCTTCAATAATAATCGCGTTTTCAATCAATTTTTCAAATGATTGAGGACAATGAAGGTTCAGTCTGTAACTCATTTCTTGATTCAAATTATCAATAAAGATCTCCATCTTTTCTTTTTCAGGAACAGGGTGGGAGTATCTAGCAAACACCCTTCTCCACCTTTGTAAAAATGTGGTGAAAGATTCCCCTACTTTTTGTTTTACTTTACAAAGATCAAGCATGGTTATCTGGTGTTGGATGTTGTAGGAGTATTGTGATATAAACTTGTTTATTAACTCATCAAAGGTTTTGATGGGGGGAGTGATCTTTGAAAGCCACTCCATGGATTGTCCACCCAAACTTCGTGGAAACAATCGCATTAAGTAGGTATCTTCATGGGCAAATTCTAAGCTCATATTTCAGAAATCCCTTATATGCTCAATGGGGTCAGTTTTCCCATTATATCTATCAAATTTAGGGATTTCACAATGTTTTGGAAAAGGAATCATTCGAAGACTCCTATCAAATGGATAAGGATATATGTCATCCAAAACATACTTCTTTGTTGCACCTTCTTGCATTTCTTTTATTTGCCCTTGTAATTCTTTTATCTGTTGAGTAAAGGCACTAAAATCGTTGGGAGGATTTTCACGATTCTCTTTAATCCCTTCTATGTCAAAATCGGTAGGTAACTTAGCTCCTTGAATAGCCAATGAAAGGAAATATATTTCCCTGTTTCGTTCCTTCATCTTTTCCATAAGAGTATGGAATTAGGGATCTTGTTCTGCTTTTTGGAGCTTTTCTTCTGTTATCTCTTCAATATTTGAACTACGTCAAGGGATCTCTTCCCTCTCAAGTATTATCACCCATTTCGCTTACTATGCTTTCGTCTTTCTTTATGTGCTTTTGAGATCTCGTAACAACAGGCATAAACGTTACCCAAATTCTACTAACCTTGATCAAAGGGATGAAATAGTGCAAATGTTTGATGGCTATGAAAGTTGGGATAGAATGAAGATTCTATGACTTAAAACAAATTTAACCTTTAGCTCATGATTCCCTGATTGAAAGGATGAAAATCCTGTTGGCGGGAATTAAACCAAAGATCAAAAATAAAGATGATTTTGCACTTTGTGAGGTTTGATCAAAGCTTCGTAAAAAGATGGATTTGATGGATGCCTAGCGTGCTTAAGTTCTCTATTATAGAATTTGACTGGGATGAGTAGCGTAAGTAATTGCAGGCTGGGGAATATAAGAAGAATGAATACGCTGACTGTGGTTGTGCCTTTGAGAAAGAGCTCTTCTTTGAAAAAAAGCTCGTGAGTATAAAGGTTCTACAACATAATCATCAGTGAAACCTCTAATATAGTCGTGATATCGATGAATAAAGGTCCTATGTTCAAGCAAGACCTCTCGACTTTGGTATAGAAATTTCCTTTTCTTCAATAACTTCTTATAACCGAGAGACTTCTTTGGCTTTCTAATCTTTCTTTCTAGAGACTTCTTGGCAAAGGTTGTAGACTTCCAAACTCTAAGCATGGAAAAGACTAGACTAATAAAACTTGATTTTTGAATGTCAGAAAATTACCTAGGCTCGGAAAACAGATGTACCAAAATAGAGACTGAATGTGCCAAAACAAACTTCCTATGTGCCGAAACAGAGCATGGATGCACCGAAACAGAGCACGAATGCGCCGAAACAGAGCACGAATGTGTCGAAACAGAACACGAATGCGCTAAAATAGAACACGAATGCGCTGAAATAGAGCAACGATGCACCGAAACAAAGAAGCAATGCATCGAAATAGAGCACGAATGCACCGAAACAAAGCACGAATGTGCCGAAACAGAGCAGCAATGCGCTGAAACAAACCAGGGATGTGCTAAATTATCTATTTAGACTTCTGAGACAGAGATGTTTGAACAATTTGATATTTTTGGATGATCTTAATTTGATTTAAATGTGAAAAACACAACATAGAGAAGTAGATAGTTGTTTTGTTAATCCTAAAATCTAAACAAAGAGTGTATGTTCTTGAGATTTTCACAGGTTTTGAACAAGATAAGCAATTCAGTCGGACTCACTCTTAATTTTTCAAATTGGTCATCATAGTAACCACAACCCATAGCTTAAAATCATGTCGACTTACACAGCCATGTCACCCCCTAGAGGGAGCACGTGTTTTTGTCTTTTCCAGGTGCGTACTCAAAGTGACGAAAGTGGATACTGAATCCCCTAAGCAAACAATCTGTGGCAACTATATGGTGAGTGTCTTGGGGGCAGACTCTTCCCTCACCTTGCACTGTGATTAAAATGATGTTTGGTTACTAACTCGGCTAGCTTTCTACACTATGGTTCGTAGTCAAGGTATCCGTTTGGTGTGGCAACAGATAAACTCCCTCAAGAGACCTCCCAACCTTTAGAACAAAGGTTTTGGGGATGGTTATCTTTGCACACTATTGTCGAATTACAGACTTTCCCCGAATTCGCTTTTGATTATAGTGGGTTGGAAAACCTAGCTTTCGTTGTTCCCACTTAGGTTGTTCCCGTAGGGTGAGTACTTTTTTCCACTACGACAAGCCTTCTAAAGGATGTAAGAAATTGTAAACATTGCATGAAAATGAAAAGGCAATCTGGTATTTTGGTCACCCAGTTAAGGGGAGAGCATAGACCTATTGCCACAAACAAAACAAGCAATATTCGTTTTATAGCACCAAATGACAATACACTAAGTGAAGATGTTGCTTCACAATAGGCATGGAGTTTATTTTAACTACAAAAATAGTATGTGATAACTATCTTAGGATTGATATATTCCCAATTTTTAAATTTCTATCCTAGGATTGGTTCATTTCCTTAAAAACTGAAAATAAGAATTTTTTTCGCGAATGGTGTTGGAATCAAAATTTATGTTTTATAAATTCCCTGCATGTGTTGGGACAGACCCCTAGATGCACCAAAATAGTTATCAGATGCGCTAAAAGATCACCACAGGATGTGCTGAAACAGTGCCCGAATGCGCTGGAACAGACCCGGTATGTGTTAAAATAGTTTTCGGATGCGCCAAAATAGACCCGGGATGCACTGAAACAAAAACAGGATGCGCTAAAATAAAGCTTGGATGCACTGAAGCGCGACTCCAGTCCATCACCTATCACCTGTCAGAATATTTTTCTGCAATGAAAAGATTAAAAACAAGGGGATGCCCCACGGTGGGTGCCAAAATGTGTGTATAGAAAATGTGTAGATTAAATAAACAATAAACTAACACACCAAGGACACATTATATTGAAAGAAAGTTAATCTAGAAAACATAAATGCAAACTCTAAACAAAAGTAGCTTCTTCAAATTCGTCCCATCGTCTTCTATCTCCAAGGATTTGATAAAAGATGTTGACTCTCAGTTGTGTAAGCATCAACTTGTTGAAATGGCAACTTAACAGAATGAGATTAATTGAAAATGCATATCCATGACTATAGGATTTAAACTATGAAATTGAAATGCTATTGATGCTAGAATGTTGATAATACTAAAATGCGACTATAATAACTACGTATGAAAATTTAGAATTTGAGGTCCTTTTCAACTCACAAAAGGGTTGTATTTATAGATTTTTGAAGGCAAGAATCCCATTGGCCAAGATCAACGGTTGAGTTCAAAACCTGTTAAGATGAACCGTGAGAGATTGAGAATTTGAAAAGAAAAATAGAATTTTTAAGAGACAGATGGAAAATGAAGAGACAGATGGAAGGTGTCTCCATAATTAAAATAGATAATATTTAATTATGTGAACGAGAAATGTGAAAAGACTTTTAATTAAATATTGAAAATATTTAATTATGTGAGAGAAATGAAAAGCCTTTAATTAAATATTGAAAATATTTAATTAAATGTGAAATGAAGAATAACATTTAAATTAGAATTTTAAACTTTGATAACTAATATAAATAAATTGTGAAATCTATTTAATTAATTAAGAGAAAAATAACATTAATTAAATAAACTTATTTATTTAATTAAACTAGAAGAATTGGAAAAATGAACAATATAAATAAATAATTAAATTTATTTATATGTAGATGACTTAATAATATTAATTAAATAATTCATATTTAATTAATTTAACAGGTTTGGTTAACCATGACCATTTTTTGATGTGTACAGATACCTGTCACAAGGAAGAGAATGGATGGAAAAAATAAACAAGGGTTTGAAGCTTTGAAAAATAGAGAAATTATCTTATTAGAACAAAAAAGAATAATGAATATACAATGAATCAATCCTTAAGAAGGAGATCATGCAAAACCTAAAAGAAACCCTAATAGGAAAACATTTAATAATTAATATAATTATTAAATGTCACTTAATGCAAATTAAAGTGAAATCTTAAGAGAGGAATAAAGGTAACTTAATTAACACAATTAAGTTAAAATCTTTACTCTAACACCCCCCCTTTAGATGAGCAACAATGCAGCTACAAACAAGTGCAAGAAAGCAAAGGTAACTATAATGCATGAAAGTAAACATGGGTCCCAACAACTAGGCCTGATCAGGTACCCAAATACAACCAAATCTCTGTAAAGTGGAGAAATAGAGAAAACCTCATGGGAAAAACTCTACTCCAAAAAGAGATGCTAAAAGCCATGAAGAATATCACTGAAGCAGAAGAAGCTGCAAACAACTATCAAAAGGTGACTGCTATGGTGTTGAAGAACCTCCTCTAAAGATAGGATGATGAGGATCAAGAAGACAACAATCTGCATGAGTGCCCCAAATGACACTACTTGAATCAGATGGAAAACAAAGGCAAACACTTGGAACGAAGATACAGATGACACAAGTACCAATAGTATAAAAAACACTGATCAACTGAGAATGGAAGATTCCTTCCAAGGCGAACCAAGGAAGCATTAGCACGAACAGTATAATACCCCCTCATAATGTTGAACTGGGAGAACCTAACAGATCCACTGAAATGTTGTGTAACACCTTGTAGTGCATGAAGGAGAAGAAACAACATCTGAAAGTGCATAAGAAAGCAATTACAATTGAAAAAGTGGTGTGTAAAACAAAGCACACATGCATGAGGCTGGAATCATATGGATCCACTGTCATCGTGGAGGGACACTCACCGGACAAAGGTGTGATGGCAAAAATAAAGGCACTACACAACCCCCCCATGACACTTTATAAAACAATGTGAGTACAAAATATGGCACAAACTTATGTGCAAAATCCCCAAAATTCATGTACAATAGTGTGGCACTTTATCTCAGTGCATTTACATAGAATATTGCTTACAAATGATGCTCAAAATGCCTACAAAGGACAAAAAATTGGAAATACATGAAGAACAACCAAAAAACGAAGCAACCCACGCAAATGAGAAGTTCCCAAGAGCTAATATGTTTAGGTAATTCACTAGAGTGTGAAAACACAAAAAATTGAATAAAATATACCTAGAGTGAAATCTGGAAAGATTGCATGGATGGAACTGAAGAGCTCTAAAATATGGTTCCAATGCCGCTGAGATCACGAAAAATGAAGAAACTGGTCAAAAGTTACGAGCTCGGGACTGAAAAACAGCTCCTTTGACTTCAAATAGATGTAGAATGCACCAATAGAAAAATGAAGTGATGAGACCCACACCACTAGAAAGTTGACAGAACCAGCTTTCTGACGATATCTCATTTGCCAAAAATCGATATCGTAAGCCCAAGTTATAGCCTCTGGAAGAAAAATAGCTCCAAAGGGGGAAAAACACAGTGTTGGATTAAATTTGACGGTCATACGACCGTCGCAAAAAAAATCGGGCCTAAATTTCACAGCTTTATGGCCATCGCCACACACGCACAGGTGGACTTATTACAATAAAAAAAAAAAATTACAAAAAAAACAATAAAAAGAATTACAAATAATTTTTTTTGTTTTAAAAAAAAAATTAATAAAAAAAATGAAAAGGTTGACGGCCTGTGTACTGCCATTGGCAGTACTATCAGACTGTTGGTTGGCAGTAAAGTCGTCGGCGGCTGGCAGTACGTCGGCTGGCGTACTGAGGGGCCCGCAGGCATGCATACGCAGGTACCTGCAAGTACCCTAGTACTAGGCCTCAACAAGCCTTTAAAAGGCTTTTTTTTGTTTTGATTTTTAAAAAAAAACCTTTTACAATTTTTTAAAAAAAAAAATTCTGACAAAAAAATGCAGAAAATAATAATTTTTTTTACCAGGGTGCAGACGGACGGTCGTACGAGTAAATTTTTTTGCCTCTGAAATCAAATTTGTCCAAACTAGACAAATGAACAGTCGATTTAGGGGTTTTGGACCACTGCGGACTCAATGGCAAGATCCGTTTGGACTCAAAATGCTTTGAAATTGCAGGTGATTCCTTGGATAAAAAAAAAAACCCCAAAACTGTGAATGCTTGATCCAACCCTTGTAGCTCCAAATTCTTCAAACAAGAATAGACATGCAGCAGGAAAGCTCTGATACCATGTAGAAGTTGTCAAAACCAACTTCAGAGTCTAAGAAAACCTGCATGCAAATGGATACCTGTCACAAGGAAAAGAATGAATGAAAAAAACAAACAAGGGTTTGAAGCTCTGAAAAATGGAGAAATTATCTTATCAAAACAAAAAAGAATAATGAATATACAATGGATCAATCCTTAAGAAGGAGATCATGCAAAACCTAAAAGAAATCCTAATAGGAAAACATTTAATAATTAATATAATTATTAAATGTCACTTAATGCAAACTAAAGTGAAATCTTAAGAAAGGAATAAAGGTAACTTAATTAACACATTTAAGTTAAAACCTTTACTCTAACATTTATATGCTTCACTTAACATTTGATCAATGAATAAAAAAAATTGAGAGAGGGTAGGACCTATAATTTGAATTTGATGGAGGAAAAGTTAGAAGAATTAAATACATAAATAAATATTTATTTCAAAATGATAATTGGAGAGATAAATAAATATTAATTTAAATTTGTTTTAGAATAAAATATTTAAAAAAGGAATGTTAGCTAATTATGTTGAAGGCATTCCCTATTTGAATGGAGTCAAGATGATTATGTAGATCAATGATTCACATCGTCTATGTATGATGCAAGATTGAATTTCTTAGATCTGTCAAATGGTTTCCACCTATTTTTCATGATGTGGAAAAAACATTGTCTAAGGTTTCATGATATTTTTCCTACAAACTCTATCCATTTTTATTTGCGAGCATCAATGACAATGTGGCACAATAGTGTAAAATATTTAGTATTAAGTGATAGTACATCGTAAATGGTAGGATACAAATTATTAAGTATACCTGCCTATGTCACCACAACGTTTTGACTTTAAAGGTATGTAATCAATTTTTAGCTTAACTGTTTATATTGTAATTTATTTGTTTTATGGTTTTATTTTAATTACATATTATATCATACTATTATAATATTATATAATATTATTATTTATATATTATATTTATATTATATTATATATATATATAACATATAGCTAAGACTTCTAGTTTGTTTCTTCTCTATGATTGGTTGGACCCTTGGTGGTCTATGGCTAAGAATTTTTATATATTAGTTCTTGATGAACTCTATTGGTAGCTTAGGTTCTTTTGGTGTTGTTTGTTTTTGATGTTTTGTTGGGAGTGATGGTCAGGTTTCTTGACCTGTTGTTAATGTGTTGTTATTGCTAATCTACTGTGAATGGCCTATGTGGTCTTGTGCTAAGGGTCAACACCCTGGTTCTGTTGCTTATTAATATAAAAAACATAATATTATTTATATATTTAAATTATATAATATATAAATAATAACAATATATTATATATAAATTATATATAAATTATATATATATATATATATTTGCTTGGTGAAAGTGGTTGTGAAGGGCCACACCCTTTGGAGGCCACAAATGGGGAGCCTCCTCCTTGGCATGAATGCAATCAATAGTCCAATCCTACGAGCACGGTAGCCCAATAAGGGCACTAGGCTTGCAAGCACACTAGCCCATCGACGTATTGGACCTCAAGCATGAATGCCAATAGTAGCCTCAATGCTATGGGTCAAGCCTAAGAGTGCATTGGATCGGTGAAGGCATAGTGCCTGCAATCATAATGGCCCATCAAAGGTTTGAACCCTAGTGGACACAACAACAATGCCACCACTTAACCATTTCACTATGGGATGAACCCGAATTATATATGTTTATATTAGATATTAGATATTATATTTATATTTATAGTATATGTTATATAATATATAAATAATATATTATATTATACTATTTATATATTATATATTATAGTTAGATTTAGATGATATATTATATTATACAATATATAAATAAAATAATACATATTAATAATACTATTTATATATTATTTATTATATTTAAATTTATATCTTATACTATATTATGCAATATATAAATAATATAATATATATTAAATTTATATTATATATTATAATTTAAGGGTTGGGGCCCTAGCTCAGCTGGCTAAATCTTTCCTATTGCAGGAGGTTGGTCAAGAGGTCTAGTCTCCCCCACCCCCGTGGTACCGGAGGGCGTGTCGCGCCAGTGTCGTCGGTCACGTTAAAATTTTTACCAGGCGCACTGTAGTTTATAGGGGGTCGTGCTACCTGATTCCTGCAATCTAATAAAAATATATTTACTATATAATATATAATATATAAATAATACTATATAGTTATATTGAACATGTACCATATTTGAATCAAGTAGTCTAATATTGTGATCAACAACAAAGAATGCTCTGTAAATATGCATGACAATATAAATGATCTCACCCATTCATTTTTATGCATTATAATATTACTCCCTATTCTTATATATATCTACTTCTCTATCCTCTCTCTATTTCTCTTCCTCCCTCTCCCTCTTTTTCTATATATATATATATATATATATATATCTCACTCTCTATCTCTATATCCATATATGTATATATATCTCACTCACACACAGTCCCTATTTCTCCTTCCCTATCTCTATCTCTATATCTCTCTCACTCACACACACTCTCTATTTCTCCCTGCCTATCTCTATATCCATTTCTCTATCTCTCCCCCTCTCTATATATCTCTCCCTCTCTCTCTCTATTACTTATCTTTGTCACCTCCTTTATCTCTCACTCTTACTCCTATCTCTTTCTTCCCATCTCTCTCTATTCCTCTATATCTATACCTCATTATCTCTATCTATCTATCTCTTATTCACTCCATCTCTCATGCTCTCTCTCTATTCCTCTCTCTACCTCTATATATCACTTCCTATATGAACTTATCTGTCTATCTCTTGTTGATGGTGTTTTTATGCACTTCACAACACAGGTAATATGTAGGTGCACTACCTCTCTTGAAAAACAATCTTCTACAATCAAATTGCAGAACACTATCCCAAGGTCTCTCGAATGTCAGGTCATGACGATACTTGGAATATTTCAGTTGATTTATGTGATTTGCTGGAATCACAAGGTGGACTTACAAATGAGTTACAAAGTGGGGGAGTTGGATCTATAAATGGAGTTCTTAAGATGGGAAAGTTGTTGAATGTTTACTGTAGGTTCAAACAGCAGTCTGGAACTCCATTTCAACATCAGATTTAGCTTTACAATGTGCAATGAACCTTGCCTAAGGTTACTTATTAAAAAAAAGGAAAAAGGGCAGGGAAGAGAAAAGGTTCCTGGATCTGAAACTATGAATGAACAGTGATCATGGAGGCTGCTACATTAGACAAACTCCCCAAACTGAGTTTTGCTTGACCAAGAGGATCCTATAGTTACACAAAACCAGTGCAAACTTCTAAGGATTGCAGATTTTCAGTTTGCATACACACATCATCAACATGCAAATGAACTAAGTTGCAGCAATCAAATAAAAAAACTCAGGCTAACTTTGCACAGCAGCTTGTCATCAACAAGTGTCAAAAGTATGGGCTAGAAATTCATCAAATATTGAAACAACAATCACCATCACCGCTTCCATTCAAAAAACTATAACTAAAACTAACTTGGAAGGTAGAACCATGCACACATAATGAGAAAACTCAAAAGTAACACCCATAGATCATGCAATGCTGCTTTCTATTGCTTCAGGATGTTTTTACAACAGCTCTCCAACACTTACAAATGAGGGGAAGACCCCTATTTATAGTTTTCCAAAGCCCAAATGAATGGCCATGATTGATTTAAATTGTATGGCTCAGATTCAATTACATTAGGGTTTCACCTACCCCACAATATTCATTAATTTAAAATACATCTTTGTCTTTTCCCTATTCTATCTTGTAGTGGCCAGTCACTGTAGTAGTTTTGTCTTCTAGCTAATTTCCTTTTTACTGTAGCTGAAATTGCTTGAAAGATGCCTTCTTATCGATGGACTTGCAGCATTCCTTATTGGATCAAATGGTTCTGTCGACAAACCCATGGTAAGCTTCTTGAAACTGGGAATGAAAGGCCGAAATGCTGTTTTAAAATCGGTCGACGGAGCACGAAACTCCGGATGGTATTTCTCGGCTGTAAATTTGGAATTTGAAAGGTCATGGGAGGATAAGACCCCATTTTAGCATCTGGGTCGAAGTCCGTTTTTGATTTGAAGGTGCGCTTGTACGTTCTGAAAAAATGAGGCCAAAATGCCGCTATAGGAATGTTGTTTTGAAACGGTCAACGGAGCACGAAACTCCGGATGGTATTTCTCGACTGCAAATTTGAAATTTGAAAGTTCCAAGGAGGATAAGACCCCATTTTAGCATCTGGGTCAAAGTCCGTTTTTGATTTGGATGTGCGCTTGTACGTTCTGAAAACGTGAGGCTGGAATATCGCTGCAGGAATGCTGTTTTGAAACGGCTGACGGAGCACGGAACTCCGGATGGTATTTTCCGACTGTAATTTTGGAATTTGAAAGTTCCAGGGGGGATAAGACCCCATTTTAGCATCTGGGTCGAAATCCATTTTTGATTTGGAGGTGCGCTTGTACGTTCAAGATGTTAGAGTAAAGGTTTTAACTTAATTATGTTGATTAAGTTACCTTTATTCCCTTCTTAAGATTTCACGTTAGTTTACATAAAGTGACATTTAATAATTGTATTAATTATTAAATATTTTCCTATTAGGGCTTTTATTAGGGTTTGCATGATCTCTTTTTATAAGGATTGATCCCATTGTATTTCATATCAATTCATTCTCTCATTCTCTTTGATATATACATTTTCAGTTTTCAGAGAACCTTTGCTTGTTTGTCTCCATCTCTTCTTTTGTGACAGGTTATTTGCATGCAAGTGATCTTCGAGTTTTGTGGTGTTGTATTTTCTCAACTCCTACATGGTATCAGAGCTCCACACCTGCTGCTTCTTGTTCTTGTTTTGAAGATTCTTGGAGCTTCAAGGGTTTGGAGTTTGTTTTCTTGATCCAGGGCATACCTTCAATTTTGAAGCATTTTCAGCTCAAACGGACATCGCCATTGCTTTCGCAGGGGTCCAAAACCTCTAAATCGACTGTTCATTCGTCCATTTTGGACAAAGTCGAAATTTGAAGCAAATTGTTTTTTGCAATACGGTCGTATGGCCGTTCCCCTGCCTAGTAAATTATTTTTTCGGAAATTTTTTCCCGCCTATTTTTTGGAAAAAATTTCATCAAAATTTTTTTATTGCAAAAATTGTAAATGAATTTTTTTTTGATTTTTTTTTTGAAAGAAAAATCACAAAAAAAAGCCGAAAGTTTTTTTAAGCCTTTTAAAGGCTTGCTCAGGCCTGCGGGTCCACCCTGCACAGGCAGGGACGGTACCCAAGGGTACCACCGCCTATCCTTACAACAGGGGCCACTGCCCCTCCTGTTGCAGGTGGTACGGTACCGCCCTGCCATATTGGCAAGCGGAGGCCCCATGTGGACCCTGCCTCCATTTGTTTTAAAATTTTTTTCATAAAAAAAACACATGTATTTTTTTATGATTTTTTTTTTTAAAAAATCAAAAAGTTTTTTTATTATTTAAAAAAAATTTTTTTTAGAAAATAAGCCATATTATGCATTTACGGTGACGGTCGTTCGGCCGTCAAATTTAACCTAGTGTTTTTGCTGTGATGACCGTATGACCGTCAAATTTAACCCACCGCTAGCTTTTTTTCCCTCTTTGGAGCTGTTTTATTCCAGAGGCCGTAACTTGGGCATACGATATCATTTTTTAGCAAACGAGATATCGTCAGAAAGCTGATTTTTCATCTTTCCAGTGGTGTGGATCTCATAACTTTTTTTTTTCCGTTGGTGCATTCTACAGTCAGTTTTTTGGCTGTCCATCATGTATTTCCAGCTTTGTCATTTTTGGACATTTTGAGCATCATTTGTAAGCTATCTTTTATGTAAACACACTAAGATAAAGTGCCACACTATTGTATATGTATTTTTGGGGATCTTGCATATAAGGTTGTGCCATATTTTGTACTAGCACTATTATTATAAAGTGCAATGAGGGGTTGTGTAGTTTGTCTTTGTTTTGCCATCACATCTTTGTCCGATGAGTGTCCCTCCACGACGACAGTGAATCCATACCATTAGGGGTTGTGTAGTTTGCCTTTGTTTGTCATCACACTTTTGTCCGGTGAGTGTCCTTCCACGATGACCATGGATCCATATGATTCCAGCCTCATGCATGTGTGCTTTGTTTTGCACACCACTTTTTCAGTTGCAGGTGCTTTCTTGTGCACTTTTAGATGTTGTTTTTTCTTCCTCATGCACTATAGCGTGTTACACATCATTTCAGTGGATCTGTCAAGCTCTCCCAGTTCAGCATTATGGGGGGGTTATTATATTGTTCGTGCTTATGCTTCTTTGGTTTTGCCTTGGAAGGAAACTTCCATTCTCTGTTGATCAGTGTTTCAGACTATTGGTTCTTGTGCCATCTATATCTTCGTTCCAGGTGTTTGCCTTTGTTTGTCATCTGATTCGAGTAGTGTCATATGGGCACTTATGCAGATTGTTGTCTTCTTGTTCCTGATCATCCTATCTTCAACGGAGGTTCTTCAACACCATAACAGTCATCTTTCAATAGTTGTTTGTAGCTTCTTTTGTTTCAGTGATATTCTTTCTTCTTGGTTTTCTGCATCTCTTTTTGGAGTAGAGATTTTTCTCATGAGGTTTTCTCTATTTCTCCATTTTATAGAGATTTTGTTGTATTTGAGTACCTGATCTGACCTAGTTGTCGGAACCCATGTTTGCCTTCTTGCATTGTAGTTACCTTTGCTTTCTTGCACTTGTTTGTAGTTGCACTGTTGCTCATCTTAAAGGGGGGTGTTAGAGTAAAGGTTTTAACTTAATTATGTTGATTAAGTTACCTTTATTCCCTTCTTAAGATTTCACTTTAGTTTGCATAAAGTGACATTTAATAATTATATTAATTATTAAATATTTTTCTATTAGGGTTTCTATTAGGGTTTTTCCTATTAAGGTTTTTTTAGGGTTTGCATGATCTCTTTTTTATAAGGATTGATCCCATTGTATTTCATATCAATTCATTCTCTCATTCTCTCTAATATATACATTTTCAGTTTTCAGAGAACCCTTGCTTGTTTGTCTCCATCTCTTCTTTTGTGATAGGTTATTTGCATGCAGGTGATCTTCGGGGTTTGTGGTGTTGTATTTTCTCAACTCCTACACCAGAAACATGAGGCCAGAATGTCGCTGTAGGAATGTTGTTTCAAAACAGCCGATAGAGCACAAAACTCTGGATGGTACTTCCCGGGTGCAAATTTGGAATTTGAAAGGTCATGAGAGGATAAAACCCCATTTTAGCATATGGGTCGAAGTCCATTTCTGATTTAGAGGTGCGCTTGTATGTTCCGGAAACACGAGGCCGGAATGCCGCTATAGGAATGTTGTTCCAAAACGGTCGACAAAGCACGAAACTCCGGATGGTACTTCCTAGCAGCAAATTTGGAATTTGAAAGGTCAGGAGAGGATAAGACCCCATTTTAGTATCTGGGTCGAAGTCCGTTTCTAATTTGGAGGTGTGCTTGTACGTTCCGAAAACATGAGGCCAAAATGCCTCTGTAGGAATGTTGTTTCAAAACGGCCGACAGAGCACGGAACTCCAGATGGTACTTCCTAGCTGCAAATTTGGAATTTGAAAGGTCAAGGGAAGATAAAACCCCATTTTAGCATCTGGGTCAAAGTTCGTTTCTAATTTGGAGATGCGCTTGTACGTTCCAGAAATACGAGGCTGGAATGCTGCTGCAGGAATGCTGTTTCAAAACGGCCGATAGAGCACGAAACTCCGGATGGTACTTCCTGGCTAAAAATTTGAAATTTGAAAGGTTAGGGGAGGATAAGACCCCATTTTAACATCTGGGTCGAAGTTCATTTTCAATTTGGAGGTGCGCTTGTACGTTCTAGAAACATGAGGTCGGAATGTCGCTGTAGGAATGTTGTTGCAGGAATGCTGCTGCGGAAACATAGTTTTGGAATTTTTAAAACTTCCTGAAACTTAATGAAACCTTGTGAGTTTACTTAGGCACCACAAAAATATCCAAAATCCATAGGAAATCTATCCCCAAAGTCAAAGAATGAAGGAAAAAGCGAATCGAGCAAGGGAGGGGAGGGGGGGCGAAGCCCGAAAAACCCAAGACTTAGCCATTTTTTATTTTAGGGGAAAAATATGGTCAACCAAAAATGAGACTTTGAAGGGCACATTGACCAACCAGGACAGCAAAATGAGGGGCATGTAAAATGAGATGGGAGCAAAGAAGCCCGCCGGGAGCAAAAAAAGAGGGTCCCTACCAATGGCGAGGCATGTGTGCAAAATATGCACAACAAATGGCGACTCGCTGGGGGAAATGCTCTAGAGCATTTCGATGAAAAATTGGAATCATGAACCCAGAATCTTTGGTTCCGACCTTCATGCTAGGGAAAACAATCCAAACACTCAACCAAAGGATCAAAACCACTAGTTAACCCAACCTTCAGTATGCTAAAAATCCAAGTGTGTGAAATTACATTAATTCCCATCCTTTAGTTGCTACAAAAACCCAAGCTCCGTCAAGTTAAGCTACATAGTTTATTCTAACTCCAAAAGCATCTGGGACATTGCCTCGCTGCCAGTTAGGCGTCCATAGCCCCAATGAGGTTGTCGTTGTGATTCCCTCGAACATTGCTCTACTACCGGTCGGGCGTCCATAGCCTCGGTAGAGTTATTCGTATACCCCTAAAAAGTTGAATTTCTCTCTTTTTGATTTTTAATATTTTGCTTTCTTTCTTATGTTTCTTTTTCTCTTTTCAGTTCTTTTATTTCAACCCGCAAGCAATGAAGCTCGCACTCAGGGCTGAGAATCACAGTGGCGCTAGAGTAGAATTTTAGATTTTTCACTTAACTAGACTTCACAAAGGACCTACAGTGACTGTCAGATCCTTAAAATTTGTGAGAGATATAAGATTCCAGAATACTTCAGAATCAGACCGACCAACAACTTATCCACTTTGAATCAAACATTTAGATCACTTGATACTAACAGAAGATCCTCACCATCCACTCTAAAAACTTGATTAGAGTTTGACAAAGAAATACATAAAACAACCCTAGGAAATAAGAATGGTTGTTGTGCGCATAGATGTACCCAACCAAAAGTAGAAGGACCCTAAGCAAAGTAGTAGCAAAGCGAGAGCAAACAAAAGCAAACAAAAAACAAACACCAAAATGAGACAACGAAAGAAAACAATGAAAGAAAACACCCCAAAGCAAGCAATGTACAACAAACTAACTAACCTAACGAAAGCAGGAGAAAAAAAATAAAAAATTTACAGGAAACCTACACTACTCAAAATGAGTTATGTACAAAGATATTTACAAAGAACTATGTTCGGGTAAGGCGAGTTGATGCTCATGCTCACTGGATTTTGCAGCGCGTGCACAAGCAAACGGGCAGTCGTTATAGTTCTCAACCATGCAGATTTATCCTTATGTTTAGAGAAAATAAATTCAATATTGCAGCATTCAAATTCAGTCACCCAGCTAGGGAAAATCAACAATTGAGGAGGCTCACTAAACCCATGGTTAGTCCATAAACACGTTCGTTTTTCCTCATTCCCATAATCAAAATGATAAGTGCAAATATGAAAATTAACAGGAGCAAGGAAGGATAGAACCTGGATTTCATCACATGGAGGTGGCAACATTTGACAATTGAGAGTGAGCACCACATCATCAGTCTTTGCATCAGCAACCTCGGGCGGGCATGGTGGAGGGTGCAGCACCTCAAGAATCAATTGTGCATAAGGCAGGGAGAACGGGGCAATAAACACTTCTTCCATGTCTTGCGTGGGATCAACAATCCCCCTTGACAGTTCTTCAAAAAGAAGTACTTCATCTAGTTGATCTTCTACAAACCGAGCGTCCACATGATTGTTGTCCTGAAAAGGTAGCACACTGTCCCATCTCTTTTCCCAAGTGTCGACCCTATCTTCATGATGCTCAGTGTCATGGGATGATGATATGTATGAATCTGTCCTATTGTAGTCATCTGAATATGAAGGAGGATCAACAACAATCATGGTGGAAGGACTCCAAGTTGCATCTTGTAGTCGATTAGATGCTTCATCTTTGTTGGCAGCTATTTCAGCACCCCCGCCTTTGTCTTCTTCTCTTTCTTCTTCATGCATCTCATCATGACGTTCACTCATTTCCCTTTGTTCACTATCATTGTAAATAGAGAAGGAACCCCTCTCCCAATTTGGAAACTCTAGTGCATCACCGTTCAGAGGCTCAAGGAGTATGTCTTCATCACTATCGTCTTCTGGGATGTGCTCTTCCTCGGCATGAGTATACCTCCGCAGTACAACTCCCAATGGAAAGAAGTCATCAATTGATGGCCCCTCATCAAGGGGACCAAAATCCACTATGCAATCTCCCTCCAAGGACTTGCCATGAAGCCCATCGTCCATGGTGCACAAATGTTCTTCAAGAGGAAAAAATTCTTGATGACCGGTGGACAAACTTCTTGTTTGATCTACTACATCGCTTGAAAGCTCAAGACTATATTGTTGTCCTCCTTCTATTGTTGTCCTGACATCCTCTTGAGGACTACCTTCAGCTGAGTCATTACATGGCTCGAGCTCTTGATCTTCGCGTTCCATCTGGGCGACAAGTAGAGGATGTGGTGTACTCGGTTGCCTCGATTATTCTTTGACTTGCTTCATGGCTTCTTGGCAAAGTCTGCATGTGAAATCAGAGTGGGATGAATCATGGAGCCTGCACCAATTTGGTAGCAGCAATACCTCCAAGTCCACCTGACATTTTAGCTATGACCAACCCTTTGCTAATCTGGAGACAAGCTAGTCATATCTATCCTGTAGTTGTTCCCACCCCTCCAAATCTGCATTTTCAGATGCTTGGTCACTATCATCGACAAAGGAGAGGTCTTCCAATCTGATTTCAGTTATGCCTTCATCATCATTTTCTACTATCCCAAGGCTATCAACCTCTTCGTCTTGCTGATTTTCAGCATCTTCATTGGCTGCTCCAGCATACACTACAACAAAATTGATTGCCTCATCCTCAATTGCCAATGACTCCTCTTCCTGAGTGGAGGACTGCCCTTTACTGGTGAAGGAGAGGCTTACCAACTCCATTCTTAGTGAACCTTCACCAAAGCTTTTTGCTGCCCCCAGAAAATCAGCTTCTCCTTCTTGATTTTCAGCTTCAGTGTTTGCTGTCCCAACACTAGTTTGTGGCAGATTTCCTGGTTTATCTTGAAGGTTTTGTCCTCCAGATGCTGATAGATTTTCTGCCTCATGGGATGACTCATTCTCCTTGACAATTGGCTGCTCCAACTTGTTCAAATTGCCTTTGACTTGGGTGATGATGCTTGCACATGAAGGACATGTAAATTCTAAATAAGGTGCATTGTGAAACCTGCACCAATTTGACATTAGTGCTTCCTCAAATCTTGGTCCATCCTTGCTGCCCAAACATTCTTGGATCAACTCTTCAAATGCCTTGGCTGCCATAGTTGTCAATTCTTCCTCCAAATCTGCAAGAGCTAAAGGCTGATATATTTCCCAAAAGGGAATCTCTTCTTGCAAGACCCTTTCAATTATGCTCAAGAAGATTAGACACTCCATTTCATTATGCTTGCAAGTGCAATGGATCCTACACTTATCCGCCAATGCAAATTGCTACAATGATCTTTTCAATCTCCTATTTAAATATGCATGTAGCTGAGCGATGCTAGTTTGCACATGCTACTCCATTTCAACTCAACTTCTTTTTGTCTTTAAATTTTTTTGATTTTATGCTTCAACATTAAAAGAGATCTCTCTATCTCAGATTTCTTCTTTGAAAGTGCTCTTATCAACATCCAAAATGCAGCTTTGTAGCCTCAACATGCCAAACCCTCCTTCTAGCACCAGTTTTGTTGATGGTGTTTTTATGCACTTCACAACATAGGTAATACGTAGGTGCACTACCTCTCTTGAAAGACAATCTTCCACAATCAAATTGCAGAACACTATCCCAAGGTCTCTCAGATGTTAGGTCATGACGATACTTGGAATATTTCAGTTGATTTATGTGATTTGCTGGAATCACAAGGTGAACTTACAGATGAGTTACAAAGTGGGGGAGTTGGATCTGCAAATGGAGTTCTTAAGATGGGAAAGTTGCTGAGTGTTTGTTGTAGGTTCAAACAACAGTCTGGAACTCCATTTCAACATCAAATTTAGCTTTACAATGTGCAATGAACCTTGCCTAAGGTTACTTATTAAAAAAAAAGAAAAAGGGCAGGGAAGAGAAAAGGTTCCTGGATCTGAAACTACGAATGAATAGTGATCATGGAGGCTGCTACAGTAGACAAACTCCCCAAATTGGGTTTTCTTGGCCAAGAGGATCCTATAGTTACACAAAACCAGTGCAATCTTTTAAGGACTACAGATTTTTAGTTTGCATACACACATCATGAACATGCAAATGAACTAAGTTGCAACAATCAAATAAAGAAGCCCAGACTAACTTTGCACAACAACTTGTCATCAACAAGTGCCAAAAATATGGGTTGAAAATTCATCTAATACTGAAACAACAATCACCATCACCACTTCCATTCAAGAAACTATAACTAAAACTAACTTGGAAGGTAGAACCATGCACACATAATGAGAAAACTCAAAAGTAACACCCATAGATCATGCAATGCTGCTTTCTATTATTTCAGGATGTTTTTACAACAACTCTCCAACACCTACAAATGAGGGGAAAACCCCTATTTATAGTATTCCAAAGCCCAAATGAATGGCCATGATTGATTTACATTGTGTGTCCCAGATTCAATTACATTAGGGTTTCACCTATCCCACAATATTCATTAATTTAAAATACATCTTTGTCTTTTCCCTATTCTATCTTGTAGTGGCCAGCCATTGTAGTAGTTTTGTCTTCTAGCTAATTTCCCTTTTACTGTAGCTGAAACTGCCTGAAAGATGCCTTCTTCTCGATGGACTTGCAACATTCCTCATTAGATCAAATGGTTTTGTCGACAGACCCATGGTAGGCTTCTTGAAACCGGGAATGAAAGGCCGAAATGCTGTTTTGAAATCGGCCGACGGAGCACAAAACTCCGGATGGTATTTCCAGGCTACAAATTTGGAATTTGAAAGGTCAAGGGAGGATAAGACCCCATTTTAGTATCTGGGTCGAAGTCCGTTTTTGATTTGGAGGTGTGCTTGTACGTTCCAGAAACGTGAGACCAGAATGCCGCTACAGGAATGCTGTTTTGAAACGGTCGACGGAGCACGAAACTCCGAATGGTATTTCTCGGCTACAAATTTGAAATTTGAAAGTTTCAAGGAGGATAAGACCCCATTTTAGCATCTGGGCTGAAGTCCTTTTTTGATTTGGAGGTGCACTTGTACGTTCTAGAAACGTGAGGTCGGAATGCCACTGTAGGAATGCTGATTTGAAATGGCCGATGGAGCACGAAACTCTGGATGGTATTTCTCGACTGCAATTTTGGAATTTGAAAGTTTTAGGGAGGATAAGACCCCATTTTAGCATTTGGGTCGAAGTCCATTTTTGATTTGGAGGTGCGCTTGTACGTTCAAAAAACATGAGGTCGGAATGCCACTGTAGGAATGCTGTTTCAAAATGGCCGATAGAGCACGAAACTTCGGATGGTACTTCCCGGCTGCAAATTTGGAATTTGAAAGGTCAAAAGAGGATAAAACCCCATTTTAGCATCTGGGTCGAAGTCCGTTTCTGATTTGGAGGTGCGCCTGTACGTTCCGAAAACACGAGGCCGAAATGCCATTGTAGGAATGCTGTTCTAAAATGGCCGATAGAGCATGGAATTTTGGATGGTACTTCCTGACTGCAAATTTGGAATTTGAAAGGTTAAGAGAGGATAAGACCCCATTTTAGTATCTGGGTCGAAGTCCATTTTTGATTTGGAGTTGCACTTATATGTTTCAGAAACATGAGGCCGGAATGCCACTGTAGGAATGCTGTTTCAAAACAACCGACAGAGCATGAAACTCCAGATGGTACTTCCCGGTTGCAAATTTGGAATTTGAAAGGTCAGGGGAGGATAAGACCCCATGTTAGCATCTGGGTTGAAGTCTGTTTCTTATTTGGAGATGCGCTTGTACATTCCGGAAACACGAGGCCGAAATGTCATAGTAGGAATGCTGTTTCAAAACGACCGATAGAGCACGAAACTCTGGATGGTACTTCCTGGCTGCAAATTTGGAATTTGAAAGGTCAGAGGAGGATAAGACCCCATTTTAGCATCTGGGTTGAAGTCAGTTTTCAATTTGGAGGTGCGCTTGTATGTTCCGGAAACATGAGGTCGGAATGCCATTGTAGGAATGCTGTTGCAGGAATGCTACTGCAAAAATACAGTTGTGGAACTTTCAAAACTTCCTGAAACTTAATGAAACCTTGTGAGTTCACTTAGGCACCACAAAAACATCCAAAATCCATAGGAAATCTATCCCCAAAGTCAAAGAATGAAGGAAAAAGCGAATTGAGCGAGCGGGGCGGGTGGGGGGGGGGAGTCCGAAAAATCCAAGACTTAGCCATTTTTTATTTTAGGGGCAAAATATGGTCAGCCAAAAATGAGACTTTGAAGGGCATGTTGACCAACTAGGACAACAAAATGAGGGGCACACAAAATGAGACAGGAGCTAAGAAGGCCACCGGGAGCTAAAAAAGAGGGTCCCTGCCAACGACGGAGCGTGTGTGAAAAATATGCACAACATCTCTCCATCTTCCTCTTAGTCATTGTCCCCCTCTTTAAATATCTCTAATTCTCCCTCTCCCTCACCCTCTCTCCTTCCATCTCTCTCTCTCTCTCTCTCATCCCCTCTATCTTTCCCAAGTTATATATAGCTCTCTATTTATTATTTCTATCCATTTATCTCCCTCTTTTTATCCCTCTCCCTCTCTCTATATCACTCCCTCTTTTTATATCTCTTTACTTCTCCTCTCTCTTTTCTATTTCTCTCCCTCCCTCTTTATCTCTCTCCATATATCTCTCTCACACATATAAACATACTTCATGTTTCTCCCTATCCATCTCTATCTCTCTATCTTCCTCTTCTCTCTCTCTCCCTCTCTATACCTCTATTAATTCTCTGTCACCTTCTTTCTCTCTCATTCTTTCCCCCTCTATATCTATCTCCCTATCTCTCCTTCCCCCTCTCTATCTATATCTCATTATCTCATTATCTCTCTCTTACTCTATCTCTCACTCTATATCTCTATCTCTCTATTTCTCTATTTCTCTCTATCTCCCTCTCACTCCTCTCTTTCTTTCTTTGTATTCATATCTCTACCTCTATCTCCCCATCTCTCTCTATCTCTCTCCATATCCCTCTCCATCTTTCTATATCTCCCTTTATCTAGATCACTCCCTCTCTCCCTCTCTCCCCCCTCTCTCTCTCTCTCTCTCTCTCTTATTCACTCCAACTCTCCTACTCTCCTACTCTCTCTCGCTCCTCTCTATATATTTCTATCCATATCTTTCTCTACCTCTATCCCCCTATCTCTCTATTTTTCTCCCTATTTCTCCATCTTTTCCTATATCCATCTCTATCTCTATATATCACCCTCTATCTATATGTATCTCTCTCTGAGCCTCTTCTTCTCTCTCTCTCTCTCTCTCCATCTCTACCTCTCTCTTTCTCTCCCCACTCTTCTATCTCCCTCCCCTACCTATCTCTCTCCCTCTCTACCCCCTCTTCCCTCTCTCTCTATCTCTCCCTCCATCCTATCCTCTTATCTACCTCTATCTCTTCAGGTCTCTCCCTTTCTCTTCACATCTCTCTCTCTCTCTTCCTTTGTATATCTCTATCTCTCCCTCTTTCTTTATCTCCCCTATTTATCTCTCCCTATCTCTATCTCTCCTTCTCTTCTCTATTTTTACATCTCTACTTATCTGTTTGTCCCTCTATCTATCTCTATGTCTCTTTCCTCCCTCTCTCTATATATCCTTATATCTCTATGTCAAACAATTTATCTCACCATCTATATATCTCTCTATCTCTCCCTCTCCCCCTCCCAAGCTATATCTCTCTATCTTGTCCTCTCTATCTCCTTATCTCTCTCTATATTTATCTCTCCCCCTCTCTCTCTTCCTCTCTCCCTTTAACTTCAACTCTACCCATATCTTCCTCTCCTCCCTCTACCTCTAAACACGTCTCCCTCTCTTTATCCATCCATCTCTCTCTCCCCCTCTTCCTACACCTCTATATCTAATTATCTTTGTCTATCTATCTCTTTCTATATATCTCCCTCTCTCTCCCCCTCTTCCTAGACTTGAATAATTAATTATATTTTCATTTCTCCCTCTCTCTACCTCTCTTTATATATCACTTCCTATCTCTATCATTATCTTTCTATTTCTCCCTCTCTCATTCTCCCCCTCTCTCTCACTCTCTATATATTTATTTATTCTAACTCTATCTATCCCTCTCCCTCTCCTCTCCATATCCCATTCTATCTCTATCTCTATCTCTATCTCCTTACACCTCTCTCTCACTTCCCCCCCTCTATCTCTCTCGCTTTTTATCCCTATCTGTTCCTGTATCTCCCTCTTTCCCTCTTGCAATAATACAATGAGCTTGTTGGTAATGGAGCTTGATTATCTTCTTGATTCAAAGGTTTTGTTTCAATTATGTTTGATCCTTCTAGGTGGATGCATAGTTTCTTTGAATTTATCACTTCTTCAATGAGACCTTTGTTGCTATTTGACCTACTAATTAACCTCATGTATTGCACAAATTTATGCAAAAATAGATCAAAATTTTACGTAATTGACCTTCCAAACCTCTTCGACATACCCATTGTAATTTTTGAAAATTATTTAATTATAAAAAAAAAATTAATTTAATAAATTATTTTTAATTTATTTAAAAGAGGAGTGTTAGCTAATTAAATTTATAGAGGAAAGTATTTAATTTAAATAAATTATTTAAAAGAGGAGTATTATCTAATTAAATTGAATTTTAATTTTAATTAATGTTGGAGGGAAAATGATAAGTGATAAATTGATTAAATAATTAATTTTACTATAGATATGATAAAAGATTAAGATAATTAAATACAATTTTATTTAATTAATGTAGATAGAAGAAATAATAAGGATAGTGATGAACACATTACTTCTATATTACTTTATTGCTCAACACATTTGCCTAGACAATATTCTATATATAATTGTGTGAACTTATGACTTTCTATTAGTAGATGATCAAATAATATAACTATCATTATTATAATTATTTAAGGGGTAAAGCTTTTGATCCCGAGCTATGAATCGGTGAGGTCACAACCGGAAGACTTCATCCCCAATTTAACTCATCCCCAATTTAAACATTTAACAATTACACCCCAATATAGTTTGAACTTTGATGGCAAGAACAATACCACAACTTAACCATCATACTATACCACTATTGACAATGTAACTATCATTATGTTTTCTATGTTTATTATAATTATTCTTATATTAAACTTAAATCCAAAATAAAAACCATTAAGATATAAATATAAAATATCTTCATGTAAAGTTTGAAAGAAGTCTACCTTACCACAACCTATACAAGCAACCTTTTAACTTTGCCTTTTCACTCGTGGAACAGACCTCTCCTTTCCATATTATAATAATAATAAAAAGAATTATAATGGTTTATTCCTACATGATCGTGGTGCCTTATTTTATCCCTTCAGCATAATTCTTATCCATATGTCCTTTGCATCATATGCATTGTCGCATTCCTATCCACACAAACTACCTCATCCACTCTCCAAAGCCTTAGATGAATGGCTCAAAAACATTCTTGCAACCACCAAAAATCTCAAGCAAGGCCAAGTCCCAACCACATAAAATGATATACCACAACAAGAAGACAAAGATCAATTCTTTTGGGATATGACTTTCGTTAGGATTTCGCCTAATGTGTAGTTAAATGATGGTTGGGTTGCCCATAAAACCCACGTTGGCTCTGTAAATTTAGCTATTTGTACTGTTTTTCTATCTTGAGTTTTCCACCCAATCCAGAATTGACTACCCAATTTTTTAATTTTTTAATTTTTTTGGTCATTGGATATTGCAGATATCCTCCAAAATCAGTTGTAAAAGCTCCTTTCACTTGTTTATTCACTTAACTTTAGTGGGTCTGTTAAACTAAACCTGTTTTGGCATTTGGGTTATCTGTTCTTTTAGGTCTCCTTACTCGGGTTTTCTTGAATCTGAAAATTAAACTCTGTCTGCGATTGGGTTAGTTGGGCTATCTTGTTAAGGCTACCTGTAGTATTAGTTCGCATTTTTCTTTTGGGGTCCTTAATGGCTATGGTACTAGAGGCAGGGGCTCTATCATTATCCTCAAGCATCACAGCCTCCAGGGCTTCCAACACAGTGGCCTATGCATCAGTCATACGTGGAAGGACCTTCAAGGGGAACACGAGGCTGGGCATGCCTGTATGTAGGGGATTGAGGATCGGGGGTCTTGACAAGCGTCTATCGGTTGCACCCAGTGGGAAGAAGTTACGTGCCTTAAGGGGCATTGTCTGTGAGGCACAAGAGACTGTTGCTACAGGTATGCTTCCAATGGATTCAATTTTCAATTCTCTTTTCTCTGTGCACCTCTCGCTAGTGGTATCACCATATTGTAATGATTAAATGACATGTATGCGGTTACTCCTGGTTCTGCATCTTCATAATTGTGGTGTTTGAGGTTTGTTTTCTATTAATTTATTTAATCTTTATGTTGAAAATCGGGGTTTAAATTAAAATCCACCTTTTCTTTGGGCAACTAGACATTCATATATTAGATCGAATTAGTATCCACCAGCATTTTTGTTGTGTTAAATAATATTATCTGGTGAAGAAAATTAGAATATTAATATCTGTTTTTGAGGTTGTGGCCTTTACTAATGGGAATATTAGAGATTATAGACTACATTAGAAGATCTTCTTTTCTTTTTTCATTCGTTTCTAGCTATGAAAGAAATTTTATATCATATGTTTGAGCCAAGATCCAATTGGTCAGGAAAAATTCTTGCCATGTTTTCAAAAGTGAGACCAACCATAATTTACTACTTGTAGGGTGGGTTGATACCCGCTGTGAGTAAGTGCTATCTGACCCATGTGCTACTGTCCAAGCAGGCCTGCCAGCCTTAGTACTTAAAACAGCAGCCCACAATCCTGTGAGCAGGTTCTTATACCTTAGTCTAGGAATCATGTTGTGCTAATGCGCACAACTTCCTATATTATGTGCCAACCAATTAGCACTGGGAGCCTTGCTGCACCCCTGCACGCAGCACCTTTCTTCAAGTAACATTCAATGCTTGGAAGCATGTTATGCAACTCAAAAGATATCATACAGCTCTTGCACGCCACTCGTGCAACGCCAAAGACAATGACGCATAACTTCACAAGCAACTCCATTTGAGTTTCTTGCTACAATTACATCTATACGTGTTAGAGCACATAGCACAGAATTTAGTGTAGCACATCCCACCACATCTAAGAACACCACACAACAATCAAGTGCACCTTTTGGAGCTTTTCATGATATGCCAGCTGTCATCACAGCGAGAAACTCAACTGTATCAACTTCTATAACGACCCTTCGTCTTTATGAACATGTGATCTATAATGTAGATTTGTAACATAAGCAGAAGGAGATAGGATAGATAGGATAAAATACACAACCATACATCTCCCTGGAGAATATGCCATGTACAAAATGCCCTGATTAATAAAATTTCTATTCCAATTCTAATACTCTTCTTTATGTGAATCCTTGTCTCCACATTGCATCTACATGCATACCACACATCTATATCTACATGTATTAGAGCCAAGTTCATCTTGCATGTCCTATTGAATGAAATTGGAGCATTTGTACCTTGACGTCAAACTACAAGATCCATCGAGTTATCTCCCAAGTTGTTTCAATCATGTTCAGGTGGAAGAAGCACAAAATGTAGTCCACATAATGATCAAAGCTGAAGTTGTAAAGGTTCTTTAAGAACAATAGACATTTCTGTTCAATCAGTTTGCTGAAGTCCTTAAATGGGTGGTTCCATGAGCTTCCATTGATTCAATTGTCAAACAAAGCTTTTGGTGGTCTAGTCCCCTTAGATTCCAAGTGATTTAGGCATTCCTATGTTGATGAAGTCTACACGATGATCATAGATGAAATTGCAAAAGTTCTTCAAGAACAACAAACATTTCTGTTCAACTAATTTGTTGAAGTCCTCAAATGTGTGGGCCCATCGACTCAATTATCAAGCAAAGCTTTCAGTGGTTTAGTCCCCTTAGATTCCAAGTGAACTTAGGCATTCCTATGTTTGAGGGTAAAATAGATGTAGATGCATTAGATAATTGGGTAGATTTGTTAAGAGTCATATTTCTTTATGAATGACTTTCTGATGAAGAAAAGGTCAAGATTGCACTTTTGAAAGTCTCGTCACTCGTCAAGAAGTGGTGGCAAGTCATGTGTAGAAGAACCTATTCATGTGCACAAAAGTTGAGGGGTCACATGAGTTTGAAGTGGAATAATGAACCCTGAAGCTGCTTTTCTCAATGCAACAACCCCAACATTTGTGCTAGATACTAGAGTAGAGCACCTATTCCATTCACAGATGTGGGTACAAGGTCAGCCATTGAATTTTTTGGCTGATGGAGGTTAGCATGAAGAGCCTCATTGTCGAAGGCATTGTCGTGTGCCTGAATTTTCCAACCATGCTTCGTCCTTAGCCTTAATAGTTTGGGATGGATTAGTTACTGCAGCACCAGAAATATACATGTCACTTGTCAATGTTGCTTCTCATATGCTATTCATCTTTTTTATGAGGAGTTATTATGTGATGTTTCGCCAATTGATTCCTAGTTACAAAGAATATAAGGAAGAAAATGAGAGATACTAGTTAACTTGGATCATGGAATTTAAAAAAAAAAACGACAGTTCTTAATTTGTGGTCAACTCCTTGATCACATGACAGGTTTCTTTTTCATGTGTAGTTATGGCACTTCCTTGGATGTATGGATATATTTGATCTCTAAGTCCAAGTTTGGATGCAGCTGATACGATAGCTCTTAAGAATTTTGAAGGGTTTCTAAGTTTAGTTTAGTAAAATGTTTCAAATCCTTGATATATTGAACAGCTTTAATGATTCATTTCACATTCTAGATTGTAACTTATCAATGACAGCTGATGACAAGCTGCTATTTTTCATTGTGCCTTAACAGTAGTGACAAAATCTTTCTGTTTTTCATTGTGCCTTAACAATAATATTTAATTAATGTTTGATGATGCTGTTTTGAAAGATTGCCCATGTTGTATCTTTGAGGACAGATACTTCAGTACTAACGTGAAAACCCAGCAGGATGACAAATTTTCATTGTGGTTAAAGAAGGCTAAGTTTTGTATCTTGGAATATATGTAATTTGATATGCTTGCCACGGCTGCTATGATGCCAAGTGGGTCACAAAGTAAATTGAATACATATCAGGAAGTAATACTAGGGCTATTTATAATCCTTACCTCAATTTGCGGCATCAATTATGCTTTGCATGCAGCATTGCAACTTAGGGAATTTGAATGAAGAGCTAAACGTGTTGGAAAAGATTGCTAACCATTCTCTTCATGGCATGAAACTTTGAAAGCTTTCCTGAACTAATATGATAGAATTTGCTTTTACACAATAAGTGATCACCATTGATTCACTATTCTCCTTAATGACCTGAAAATCTCTAATTTTAATCAATCTCTTGTTATTGTGCTTGTTATGCAAGAGGATATGTTGCAATGAATGTGGTGAAAGATTTGAATTTGTTGTGTGGAAGCCCTTTATAAATATGATATGAGACTAGTTTGTTTACAGTGTAACAACTTGTAAGATTCTTCTGGATCAATCCACATAGGTGATTTAAGGTCCCTTTATGACTACTAGATAGGTGAAAAATAATGTATAAATAGTGCCTTCCTAGCTACTGTTTATTAACATCTAGTTTTATCAGGCTATGTTTTTGCAGGCTTATGTTATGGGTATGAGGCATCCAAAAGAACCTTTAGCTAAGACATATGGTCAAACTTATTAGATATCATTGATGGAAGCAAGTTGGAGTCAGGCTAAGGATATGTCGCAGGCTTATGCGAATCACTATGAGGTTTCCAAAAGAACTTAAAGCTAACACAGATGGTTAAAATTATTAGTGTTCCTTGATGGATGCAAGTTGGAGTTTGATAATGAGTTGAGCAGAGGTATCACTAATATGCTTATTGACTATCTGTCTTATCATAAAGGGAATGTGAAAAGCCCCTAGACCAGCCCATCCCATCTTGTGATGAAACGTTTTTGTTTATGCCTAACAACCTTTAGTAAAATATGTTATATTTACAATGTGGCTTTGGGAAATTTTTTATAGGAGACCTCAAAAAATGTCTGGGGCCCCCAACTTGGAAATTAACATGATGTTCTCTTGATTGATAATTTCTGAAGGGACTAAAATTTGATGGCCTATTTACAAGCCTTGCAAGATAAGGCACGTGAAATCTCAAAGAACATCATGAAGTGATAGATTTCCCATAATCTAAATTATACATGGCATTAGTCAGCTAATTAAATTTGAGAGCTGAATCAAAAGCCCGTCCTGGGTTTCCTTAGGAACACACTCTTACAGACGTCAATGGCAAGAGCATGAACTTGAAGATTATGCTTGAAACTCAAATACTTCAAGTACATTCCTCAAAGAAGCCTATTGTAATTATTTAAATAGATTCTTTCTCAAGGATCAAAAGAAATCAAATAACCAAGCATGCTTTCTCATCATTGTTCAATTGCACTGTATTGCCATAGGTATTGTTTCTGCCCATGTTTATAATGATTTCTCTAGTAGGCATAGTGAATGTAATACAACACTGAAGGTCATATTTACTGGCAGCTGCACCTCATGGTGCCAAGGTTATGGTATTTAAAAGGAATTTATTGACATGGGTCATTGAATGAATATCATGTACTATGGGTGAAAGTTATCTAAGCTGCTTTTTAGGCAGATTGAACGTAATACTGCACTGAAGGTCATATTTACTGGAAACTGCACCTCTTGGTGCCAAGGTTATGGTATTTAAAGGGAATTTATTGACTTGGGCCATTGAATGACTATTATGTACTATGGGTGAAAGTTGTCTAAGCTGCTTGGAAGTAGGAAGAGAGGCAACTTTGAAAGACTTTTGTAAAAACATGCGCACTATATCAAGTATTATTTGGGAATTGTAATCATTTTTATATTAGTGAAAACTCATGCACACACGAAGATATGAGATTAATTAGAAAAAGATGAGAGAAAATAAAAATATATGTCACTTTAGAAAATTACTCATATGAAGGAAAAAGTTCACATGTAAAGATCTAATCTTCAAAAGTAACAGATGAAAAATATACATGATATTCAATTCCTTGGAAATAAAAAAGATGAAAAACACCTGATTTTCAAAGAAATTAATGCATCATAGAACAATTAAATTAGTCCAGTAGAATGCTTTGGTCATAATTGCTTCTAAATAGTCCCCAAAATCTTGTGTTGGTTCTCAGCACAGTATCTATAAGTCAGTTACTCATCAATTACACACTTATCATTAAGAATAAGTCAGTCAATCCTCAGTTATTTAGCTATCAAAATCTTTGTCAGTTATTGTCAGATAGGGAGTAAGCCAATTATAATAAGCCGAGCTTATGTGTGGAAAGCAAAAATCGTGCATGTAGGAATGCAACCTAGCTGTGGAATAAGGAATCTTGTACAATTGCTACTTGCTAGCATATAAACATGTTTTCAGACATGCAGAAAAACAGAAGGTTAATAGGGAGTGGAAGCTGTTAGAGGTCTTTAAGTGTAAAGTGACAGGATCTTTGGAATGTTGGTAGGCATCTCGAGGACCATTCATGGCCTAGTGTGGTCCACATGCTGCGATTGGATTAGATTGAGTTAGCATCCATACCTTTTCAGGAATGTAATACATTTTTTGTCTTTTCACTGTTATTCTTTGAATATCACACAGTTATGTTTTTCTCTCAGAAATTCTGGCAAACTGATTCAACATTTTTCTGTTACTCTGTTGGGTTCAAGGTGCTTTTAGTTCTTACTAATAATCTCTTGTAGTGTTAGTTCTGGTTGTTCTTAGTTGGCTTGCTATTGTTTAGTAATTTGTTTATTTTTTTTGTTCATTCAGCTAGTTAAATTTTAAAGACCCGAAGCAGTTGGGTCCATCATGATTATGGTGAAGAATTTAAATATCTTTTAAACCAAATTGGTCTGTAGAACCTATCAAATATTGACAACCTAATTGGTCCTTGGCCTTGCTGCAAGATACATTCTTGGAGTTGTCCTCAAGAAAATACTAAGGACAACACAGAAATTTGCATCCATTGTAAATCTCTTTTTCTGGTGTGCATGGGAATTGAAAATCAAGTGACAATTTGATGTCGGACTTATGTTTTTCTCAGAACGAAGATACTTATTTCTTATTAGATCAGACTTAAAATTATTATTAACTTCTTGTGTTTAATAGGCAACCTCCAGAAGAGGTTAATATCTATCACTATAATTACCCAATGAGAAAGTTTGTATGAATTCATGACAATAATGAAAATATTCCCAGGCTATTCTACCAAACTCTGTCAAGAGATCATATTAAACAATTGAATCTAAGAGATGCTGGGAACAAGTATGCCAATAAATTCTCCATTAAAATGCTTTTTAAATTTTACAAGACAGCCATGCATGTGATGGGCAGAATACATGACTATTCTGTTTTTGCAAGACATCAATCTAATACTAGGAGGAAAAGTTCACCGATTTGTTGTTTTCTGCTAGGTAATAGAAAAAAAAAGTTCAAGACCAACATAATTCAAGTTACAATGCTGACTTGAATTGTGCCAACAATTATTCAGCATTTTGCGAGATTGGAATGGTATCAGAGTTGTAGTTGCTGGCTACCAAATGCTCTGAATAACACAAACACTAGTCTATTTGTTCTATAACCTGACAGTCTTTGGAACATTTCAAAATCTTTTACTTTCTTCTCATGTCGAGCCGGAATCTATTCATCAGAAGAGTAAATGGTGTATCACAGATAGTGATATTACTTCACTTGCTAAATGTGGCTGCTTTTCTGGTTTTATCACAATGCATATTCCTTGGAGCATTCTGTTGACATTTTTTCTTCTCTTGTAATGCAGTTCAGGATGTCAGTGATTCCACGTGGAAAACACTTGTCCTAGAGAGTGATGTTCCTGTGCTTGTTGACTTTTGGGCACCATGGTGTGGACCTTGTCGAATGATAGAACCCCTAATAGATGAACTTGCGAAGCAATATGCTGGCAAGATCAGATGCTTCAAACTTAACACAGATGAGAGCCCCCGTATTGCAACTGAATATGGTATCCGGAGCATTCCAACTGTAATGCTATTTAAGGGTGGAGAGAAGAAAGATACTGTTATTGGGGCTGTGCCAAAGACTACTTTAACTGCAAGCATTGAAAAGTATGTAGAGTGGTAGATCCTAGAGTTTATGAATGTAATTTTGAAGATATTTTTATATGAACATGCCCCATGTCAAATTGACTTTCTTGGCACTGAAATTATCAAGCTTGGATGTAGTTTTGCAAAGGATTTTCAAGGGGATTGGTTGTTTTTTGTGTATATACTTTAGATCGAGTTTGTACTTTCATTTGATATGGAATTAATTTACAATGTAGAGGTATATATACCTGGGTCCACCTTTTATGCTTTATATATATTGATGCTAATGTTTGCACTTAGCTGACACATTACAAAGATTTGTGCAAGCCTGATCTGAGATAGTGATAGGCAGGTTTACTGCACACTCTTGTCAGTCAATATAACCCTATTATTTGGGATGCTTGTACTCTTGTATCTCACCACATGACGTGCTAAACATCTTGAAGCATTCTTTAATGGTTTTTGCTATTATGCATGTTAAAGGGATTCATGTTAACAGTTGTTTTCAGTGATGTTTATTAGGTATTTGATTTGTTTTTGAGCAACATGAATTTTGAAGGAGGCTTGTTAAGTTCAACTTATCCTTTGCATGTTGATTTACAATGAGATTTATCTTTTATGTTCCTAGTCTCTTCAAGGATTCTGGTTTATGCTATCACATTATTACTAACTAGGAACTCGTTAGAATTTGAGATTATGCTCTAATAAATTGGATCCTAATGAAAGATGCAAGCTCTCGTATCTATCTCTTTTGCCTGCTGAGCCAACTGCTGATTTTATATATTAATTTTGCTATTGGCGAGGATTAGCTTTAGTTCCATGACAGCCAAAGAAGATCATATGAAGGATAATGTCAGCCATCTGATTCATCTACATCTGACCTGTTTCTTTTGTTTCATTGCATTTCTTGATTTTCTCTGCACCTGGATGTGATATTCTCAACTGAATTTTGAGTAATTTATTGAGAGTATCAGTTAATTGTTTTTTCATGGTTATCTTTATGGTTATAATTTATTTGCAATCAATTAGCCTCACAAATTACTAGATCCATATGTTTAGCTCATGTGAAATATTTTGCTGAACTGTACCAAGTTGGTGAATATTCACTTCTCTTTGACCAAACTACTTTTGAATGATGTGACTGTCCATTAATATAATTTGTTTGATCTTCTTCTATGACTTGGGTAATTACATTGTTGCCAGGCCAGACTTAGCGCTGTCCACGACAAGTCCATGACGATGTATCTCCTGATTTGTGATAGATACCCATGCATATAAAGCCCTCTTGCTTTTCTCCTTGCACTTATGTACTTTATTCTGACTGGTTGCCTCCAAAATGACATCCGTGCAGATGTGTGAGGGTTAACTCTGACATTTTTAGCACTCTCTGACATATGCTGCTATTGCAGGGGCTTTCTGGCTTGCTCAGGTCTGTGGGAAGATTGGGAAGTCCATTTTATTCCTAAGCTTTGTCATGAGATTGAAACCCAGGAATATAATATTTGAAAAATATGCAAGGCTCAGGTCTGTGGAAAGAAATTCCCTTGTGTGCTTCCACAACTTGGGTGTCATATGCCAAATCTTTCAGCACGTGTCTAGTTATTCTATAATTTTAAGAGAAAGCCTAGTTTTTCAGCAACTTATTCCCAAATGCCTCCAGGAAAAGTATGAGAGTAATAACCAAATTATAAATGTTGACGTGGATTTTTCTCTACCAAAACTTTAGTCATGTGTTATTGCAATTGGATACATTGAGCTTGTTCTCTGTGTTTATGTTCTCAAATATCTGAGACTCTCAAGGATAACTCAATGAGCTGAAGACTTGAGATTCTGATAGTTGCTAGGAAACTCCATTATAAGAACATGGACCATGTACCCATCCCCGTACCTGCAATTTCTCGTGATTACATTTACATATAGAATAGCTGTCTCCTTATTCACTTACTCATGTACCTATTTTGATTGGCATCTTCGTCCCCATCCCTGTACCAGCATTGGTACCTCTACGTCTCCTGGTAACTTATGCTTGAGAATGACTTACGATTTGAAGACTTGAGAATGTCTCATGCAGCCATACAGTGTAAGAGTTGCCTCATTGTTCAATAAAACCTTGGACTAAAGCACACATTAATATTCATGGAATTGTATTGTTGAGTTATTATAGCAAGGGGTTTTGCTTAATTCTTAGTGTTTGCCGAGTTTTTGTCAGTCCTAGTTTATGTTTTTAAGATAGCTCCAATTCTCTCTGATTTTTTTTGTGAATTTTCCCGACTTCCTGACACTCCTTTCGGTTCTTGTCATTTGTTTAACATTAAATGTCCATGATCTTGGTTTCCTTGTAGTTGTATATGGGCTTTATCCGCAACTTCTAATTTCAGCCATCATTTTATTGATAGAAAATGAAAATGAAAATGTCAGTTGATAAATTTCTTAGACAAAGTGAAGGAGCTGTGTAGCTGTGAAAGCACACTCCAAAAGCATCACAGGCCTTCTTTAGACTCAATAATTTTCTGTAATGATTGACACCCAAATGTTTGTATGATTTAATGTCGAAATATTTAAATAGAATTTCAATTCAGTAGTATTTTGGACAATAGTAAGGATGATTCATTTCATCTCTTCTGATCAATTGACCCATGTACCAATCCAAGATTTAAAGTATGGATACCGTCCGAGATAACATACCTATTCATTTCTTAGCATTAACAAGGACAAAATCTAGATTAAAAACAACAACAAAACTTATTATCTGGGAGATACGAATGAGTTCAGCTTCAAGTGCAATATTTTGTAGGGCTAATTGGAGAGGGAAGCCTTAGTATTGATTGCCTGAAGATTTCCAAGGGTACAAACATGTTGACCACCATTTTTCTACCCTTTCGTGAACTCAACATCTGGTTATTGTTTATGTTAATGGTCTAGCATGTCTTGTAATGCACGAAAGGGCATTTCCCTGGCAGTGATCTTAGAGTTTCAGAGTACATCTGCGACGTGAACATTTGTTTCAGTTGTGGGAGGCGCCAAAGGACGAGGTTGCATGGCAGCGGGAGCAGATTGAGAAAGAGTAACCCGAGCGGTTGCGGAGGCATGCAAACGCTCGTACTGACTTTTGTATAAGCTGCGGCCAAAGATAGAAGAAAGGTGCTCTTGCAACCACTGTGCAGTGGTACGAGACAAGCGTTTTGATCATCGACCAGCCACGAAGATATAAGTTCTTAATATTCGCTGAAGGCGGTTGCAGACATGCGCAACAGTGATAAATGTACAGAAAGCAATGTTTTTTCACTTCAAAGTAGCTTGTTTCACGTTTTCAAGGAGGGAGAACGTCTGTAGTTTCATTTGACTGGAGAAGTTGTTGACATCTGTATGTAAAGAGGACTTAACCATAGCTCACGACGCCATGTGGAAAAGAGTGATAGGGAATTTCATAACCGCAGCCAAATTAAACGACTCACCTGTCTGAACAAAGGTTGCATGAACAGAAGCATTTAAAGAAGTGGGTCGTGATGCTAATTTTGCGTTGCAGGACCCAGTAAGTGACTTTAGGTCCTCACAAGTCCTTGGGCCCACTTATATTTTGAAGTGATCTAATCTTATTTTAAGATTTTAAGTGGTCACAAGGTAGACAGACACTCTCTTTTGCATGCATATCTTTCTGATGATGGATCATGGAGTATGATCCGAAATGTTGATACAAAAAATTGACACAGTTTCAATCCAGAAATAGCTCACTTGATTATCATGGACTGTGGAAACTTTATGCTTTTAATTAGTTATATGTTTGTTAATCTTGTTAGAAAAGTGTGTGTATATATATACATATATATATATATATAATAAATAGAGAGTATCGAGGAAGTTTTTAATATGTTTTCCAATATTTTGGAGTGATACTAGAGTATCTTGTAAGGTTTTTAGGTTTAAGAGAGGAGGTTATATGAAGATTAATAGTTTTGTAGATTCTTCGATTTATTTTTACGAGATCTGTGTTTATTAGTGGAGTTGGTCACTTCTTCTCGATTCTTTGTTTATTTAAAATCATATCATATTTTCTAAATAGTATAGTTTTTCTTCACATTTAGTTTAATGATTCATCTTTCACTAAACAAACCAGTTTGTATATAAAGATGCCTAGTATTCTATCATGCGATATTTTCATAGGTGTTCAATAAAGGGAAAACTCCTTTGAGAATAGAGAAGGGACTTAGCTTCACAAGTTGCCCCTACTAATTTTTTTTGACAAATTTTTGGGATAACAATTTTTAACACAACCATGGGGCCTACAGTGAGATTGCAAGAAACCCCACATGCACACGAGAAAGAGTCCACAACCATCCAAGGTGAAGCTCTTTTAGTAAAATCTCATAACAATTGGATTGAAGTTGATCAAGAAGAGAACTCCAACAATTTATAAAGGTTTGTCCTTGACAATAAGATATGTTCTCAACATAGGAGGGAAGCTATTGCTTTGCATGACAAAGAAGAAAGAGTTGATATCAAAGTACATGTTCCACCTACCCTTGCAAAAAGAGTTGTTTCTTCTACCAACAAAGGGCAAACCCTCCTCCAATTTTTGCTCAACAAGAAATCAATCTTTTCTCAAGTTGGTAGAGAAAATATTCATGATGTTAAGTTAAGCAGGTGGAAGTATGAGCCCAATCTTTTATTTTTAGCAAACCTTAATCTTCAAAGCAACTCTTGAAAAGTGTGCAAGAAACGTTGTTAGTTGTTTAACAAGTCTTGACAAATTATTAAAGACCACACAAGTGATCTCTCATCTTAGTTAAGCTTTTTTTGCTTTTAGGAATCTAGATTCACCTAATTCGGATTATGCATCCAATGGTTGCATTGCTACATTGAGGAAACCAAATTGGGCGACTAAATTTGGTCCCACTCTATGATTCCCCATTAGATTCTTGCAATAACTTTCCAAAGTTCTCTAGGGATGGTTCTTTCCATCTAGACAAACATTTGATGACCTTCACCTTTGCTTGTGAAATCAAAGTGTAGTGCATGAAGAAAGATGTATCAGTAAGATTGTAGAAAGTCTTATTGATATAGCCACAAATTGGATTCAACACCTTCTAGTTGGTGTATAGGAGCGAATTTGCACCCCTTAAGTGAATTCCCCTTTCACATACCCTCACCTTAGAAAATCAAATTTGAAGGCGAAATTCCACATCACCCACTTGCCTTTTGCCCACTTGGCATTTGTCCTATGTGTCGATGAGAGAATATTTGTCGGGGATGCAAGCGTGGTGCGCAGATGTCCTTGACAAATTCCTGCGTCTGAAGTTGGTAGAGGTGTTACACACCTGATTGGGGTCGAATTGTAACATCCCTCTTCGACTAACCAACTCGAAAACGGCTTATTCCTTCTCATCCCACCTTCAAATTCATTCTATGGACTATCACTTCATCTCTTTTTCACATTCTCTTAACAATTTATCCAACTTCTTCACACTCTCAAGCAACATTCTAGCACTTAATTGTGAGCATTGCAACAATATTGACACTCCATCAACTCCATATTGCAAGTGTGAGGCAACCATAAAAGTTGTGGGCTTGGAGTCTTGCGAGACCTCTCTTCATCACCGCTGCGGCCGTGGTGACTTTGCCAAGTCCATACCTTGCATTCTCTTTCCATTGGCTAGTGAGCCTTTGGGTGGAGGTGGTAACGCTTCACTCCTCTCCTTTGTGATTTGATAGAGTAGCATAGTATTGTTTTGTAGTGTTCAACAATCTTTCCTTCTACTTTCTTTATCGCATATTCTACTCTGTTGCTTTCTAGCTGTTCGTGGAGGTGGAAACAGCAAAACGGGGGTCTGACTGAGGCATGCCCCTACACAGCTCCAACAATTTTCCCTTTCTTGCTTGTGTGCAAGAGAGTGCGCGTGGAGCTAGTTGGCAAACTGGTGCTTTTGTGAGATAATCTTCATTACCCTAGCTTTCATTTACTTGCTTTATTGTCTCCATCTTTATTTTGTATATTACATTATTCTGTCATTTTTGTTAAAGTCAATCAACTAGGCAGTTTAGTAATTTTTTGGATTTTTTTATTGTGTCTTACGTTTTTTGGCTGTACGGATGCTAGCACGTCAGAGAGAGGCCAACACGTCGCATTGTCGTCCCATAATTGCATTGTCGCCCTCAGACATAGAGCTATCTGAGGTGCAGTATTGACTCCAAAAATCGGCTCGCCTAACCCAAACCTGAATTTTGGGTCTATAGAGTGAGAAAAGCAAGTCATAGTGCTTTTTATTCTCGACCTCCATCTCAAAACACCCTTTAGAGCGAGGTAAGTTAGGGCAGCCTCCGCTCTCGGCTCTCTGTGACCTGGAGCCTTGACATGGTTGGTCCCCCTCTCTTATATTTTTGGTGAACCCAACGTGAACCATTTTGGTTCCGTTTAGCAGTGTTGAAGGCTCCTTTCCTCTTGTTCTAGGAGCATTATAGGTGTGAGTGTTGTGAGGCCTTTTGCCTTACAACCCAACCTGCGACCCCTAGTAGGCATAGCTGGAAGGTTTCGTAGGTGTTGTAGAACGAAGCCTTAGTTGGGTCATTGTTCGATTGCGAACCTTTGAGTGGCTTTGTGAGAGTGTCATTTAAAACCTCCCAATAACTCAAGTTAGACACATCACACTTGCTATCATAATGTATGTCTTTATCTTCAACACTGTTGTAATGATCTATAGATGTGTCATTAGTGAATTGACTACAATCATTATACTCTCCTATACAACAAGATGGACGTTCAAATTTTGATGCACTTTCTTCACTTTACATTGTTTCTTGATCTTTCTCTGCAAGGCCATGACCGGTATCATTCAAGAGCATCTCATGTTGTGCATAATCATTTCCAACCCCTTCTACCATCTTTATCCAGTCAATTACTTGGCTCAAACTTTGAGGTTTCAATTCCTTTGGCAATGTACTTAGTCTTGATTGGTATATCTCACAAAACAAGTCAATACACATTGACTCCTTAGATCTGACATTTTCGAGTATCTCCAACAAACCATCCACAAATCTAGGGAGCAAGTCATAAGGTGATTCACCTTGATGCCTTTTCATTGCATACAATCTTTTAACAAAAGAGACATAACCAACTTTACTTGGATCTTGTGGAAATTTAACTTAGATTCTAGTGTGATCATTATACTATGGCAATGGAGAAATCAGAACAATAGATGATGCATTTTCTCACACCCTCAAAAGGATTGTAAATTTTATCTTGGAGTTACACAAGGCATTCCAAATTCCTTTTGCAATTACAATCTCAAGCCTTTACACCACAAATCTTCTATCTCTATTTTGCTTAAGACCTAATAAGTGAAATACATGAATATAACATATGTCTACACCAATTCCAATTTCACTTTAAAAGCATGTAAAATTACAATTCCTATTCCATCTCTTAGTGCTATTTCACCAAATTGGGAATTATTTACATCTTACATCCTGAAAATTTCCCATAAATTTCTTACAAGCATGATATCATTTTCTTTAGATTTATGAGAATACCTAGAAACTCGTAGCAGCTATTAACCCTTTCTTCCTGAAGCTTGCAGACTTGAAACTTTGATGTATTCTTTATCAGGTTCTTTAGTCAGAGACACCACCTTTCTTCACAGAGGACTTCAAGTAATATGAGGTTTCTTCAATAGTATATTTCATTCTCGGTCTTCTCCTATAGTAGTTACTTTCAAATCCCTTGAACTTTGCTGCAACTAAATCTTTTACTTGGTCTAGGAACTTTTTCCACATATGAACCAAATGTTCAGATCCACCAAATACTTGACTCTGTGATATAACAGTCTTCAACTGGAGATTCCAAATTGTCCCCAGCGGAGTCGCCAATTTTGTTGGTGTTTTAATTTTCCTAGCTGAACCTCAAAATTCTATAAAGTGTAGTCAACCCCCATGTTCAAGAAACTCCTAGGCTAGTGGCCAACACAATGAGTAAAGGATCCTGAGATCTTTACTCCTACACTTTAGGCTCTGTGGGACCTAGGAGGGTGTTCCTACTTATGTTCATTTGATACAAAATTCATCAAGAACACTTCTAAACACAGATTAATTCCCACAAAATGCAAATAGACTCAATTTATTAAAGACTTGGGCGATCTTTGAACAAATTAAAATCTATTACTAGGAATTAGGTATTACTTTAGATCCATTCAGTGTGATTGAAAGTTTTTAATAATTTTGGTTCTCATTTCAAATCTATAGCCAGGTACACCCATAACCCATTACTCACAAGATTTACTTAACAAATAGACTAGTGCCTCATCAATTGGGACGATGGTGTTAGATATACAACAACCCGTAATATACAAACTACTCAATTTAAAGATTGGTTGACAATTTTCATAGCACTTTGTAATATGAAAATTCACAATACTTGAAACATAACTTCTTACCAAATCTTATGCAATTTCTTACAAATCTATAATCCTCTTCGAGCATTTAATCCACTCTTTGAGCTAAAGCAATAAAAGAGTCATACATTCAATCAAACAACTGAAGACAAACAAAAATACCCTTGATATTTTTATTTATAACTTGCAAAAAGGTACACAAGAGAGTACATGTTTCAGAATTAACATTTGTTTCGATATCAGTAATTTCTATAAAACTATTTGAGACTATCACATATAAGACTCACACCCAAGACAATGTACTATCCTATTCATTCATATTCCATAGTATGCTCCTTCCTAAGCCGAGCTTCTACCTAAACTATAATATGACTCCAAAATCGAACCCCTTGCAATGAGCCATGAAATCCCTTTTATAGATTAAGGGAGCAACAAGCATCCGACTCAAATGCAATTACAATTCAAATGCATTTTATTTCAAAACAAATTTCAACTACATATTAAAAATTCCCCAAACGGTTATCTGTAATCATTTACCACACAGGGGAAGCAAAATTGATACTAGTTGATGCCACCAAAACACTCTTAGTCACCCACGAGCCCTTTACATTCTACGCACATGTTGAGCCAAAAATTTCATCATCATACCATAAAAAATGATCTGTGTTGTTACAACAACCACAAAACATTACTAGACCACCACCCGTTAACCAGAGCTAGAACTAGAGCCAAAGAACACATGACCACTTTGTATCCTCGCAGAGGTTGGAGTAACCACTGCTTCTTTATCCTTAGCATCCTCACTAGCAATAGAATGATCATGCCCACTTGGGATCTTCACTAAAATTGGGGCAACCACTACCACCTCCTCATCCGAGTCAACAAATTCTTTTAAAAGCAAGAGGTAACAACCATAACCTGAATCCGTCTCTGTGTTACTATCAGAAGGGTTGTTTGAAATGTCAATAGGGGAATTCTACCTTCCTAGAGTGTCTCAACCATACCTTATCTTTGTCCTCGTTCTTCCCGTGAACTCTACAGGCTTCTTTCCCTTGGCCTCCATAGTTTCTCCAATAACTTGGTTCCTTAAATGGTAATTTCTCCTCACATCAATCCGCATGGATTTCTTGCTACGAGCCTCTTTCTTTTCCTCCTGCTTCAAATTTGAAGCAACAATGGGCGTGTTCAATTCACCCCTTGAAACATTGTTGTGTGATTCACGCAAATTGAGCCTTGGAGACTTTCGTACCGAGGAAGGAGTCATGGATTTGCTCATTTTACCAGGGCTAAATTTCATAGAACAATCCTCTTATGAACTTAGCAATTTGAGCTCTCGATTGCAATGGCGAGAACAAAGGAAACTACCTCATATTTATCGAGCAACATGATCAGGTTTATCATCAATGCTCAGTAAAAGTCACATGAGCGAGTAGGCGATCACTTGCTAACGCTCGCATTATAGCCCTTAATTATCCAGGTGCAAGAAAATATGCATAGCAACTTCAATGATTAAAAGAGAGTAATCATTCACACGCAGCAGGATCAAGTCCATCTTGGTATAGGGGCCATTCCCTTACCACATGTAGGTAAAAGTTGTGTTAACCCTTCCAAGGCTGCCCTACCTTTCCACTCAAGGGCACAAATGTTGGGACTCCAATGCCAACTCCCTCTTCAATTATGCATTTGTTAATGTCAAATGTCACTGCAAATGAGCAAAAAGGAATTTTCTTGCTGAATGATTCCTTGAGAAATGCTACCAACATCTTTGAAGGGAAATCATGCCACAAAGCACTTCCAATTAAACTCTTTATTTTGGTTGACTTGATGAGGGAATTTGTAAGAAGGTTGTTTGACCAACCTCTTTCCTGCATCTACCTATTCCCTCTGCATAGCTTGCGAGTAGTGGTCTAGGTATAACCTTCACCTCGCAGGACCTGTCGATGGGTTTTAATAGAGAACCATCTCCTCTTTACATCCCTGCACAAATCAACAGAAACACCATAGCTGGTGTTCTTGTTGACTTGACGTGCCAGGTGAATGTGATTACCAAGGAGATTATGTTAATCAACTTCTTGCATAAAGATGGGTACAATGCACCTGTAAGCACCATCCGTATGCATAACGGACTTTCTGTACCTTTCCTTGGTAGCATTGTCTTGTCGATCCTTGTTGGACCTAAATCAGTGAACATGCTTTTTGACATAATCTCGGGGTTTGAACTCTTCAGAGTGAAGTTGGGTATCTCCTGGTTAGTAGTTATGAATGCAGTTCCTTCGATTGTGCACAAATGTTTGAAGTTTATTCATGAGGGTTCAATACATGTGATCCATGACACTGGTTATAAACCGCCAGTTGAGCGTGGTAGTTATTCCTTAGACCACTTTTGGCCTGCACCCATTGGTCTGCTCCTGCCTAGGAAGGACCTCTTGTACTAGACATATGAAAAGTACAAGGAGGGGCGCTTAACACCTAAAGTGAGGTACCCTCCATCTCCCTATGTTGTCTCGCATAGGGCCTATTTAAAAGCTGACAGTGATGCCACCAAGGTACGTAGAAGGGAAGAAGAAAAGTGCTCTTGAGGACCCTCTTCCTCCTTTTCTGATGTCCAGCCTGACACTTCCTCTCGCCCTATTGCGGCTCCATTAGATTTTGCTTCGTGTTTATGAGAAAATCCTATGGTGCTCGCTTGGAGCGTCCTGCATTTGAGTTTCATGTCCTGCCCATGGATCTTAGGCCCATTCGATATGGCAAAAGGAAGGGTCCCCGCGAGGAATCCTCTATGTCTCAGCCTCTGCGGCCTCCTACCACTTTTGCTTCTAAATTAGTGAATGGGAAGAGGCCCACTGCTGAGGCACTAGAGCTGACTCCCCGTGTTGTCCCTCAATCTCCTCCTCTTGCTCCTATTTAGGAGTCTACCCTTCTGCCGAAAATGACTGTGATAGACACTCCTATGGTTGAGCAAGAGACTTTTGTCCCTTCGCAACTCCCGACCTCTAGCTCAAAGAGTCGCATAAATCGCCTTACATGTGAGCACAAGTGCCAACGAAAGGCTCTGGTGGCTAAGTAGGCTGCTTTGCAGAAAAAGGAAGAGGAGTCAACTGCCCTTGCATCAGGGCCTCCTATTGTGTCCTCCTCTCTCCTCCCCTCTTCTTTTGTTCAATCAAATTTAGTATCGCTTCTGGTCCCCGCTGTGAGCATGGGTACGTTTGACCCTAAAAAGGTGCAGGTGTTTATTGCTCCCTCAGTCGAGCCACCTCTTTTGATGTCCCTTTCCGACATCCCACCATTCCCTAAACTTGTGGACATGCCGAACACTTCGGTGATGTCCGTCACGGTTTTCTCCTCCTCGCTCGCGCCTCTCCCCTCGTCTATGGGGAGTTCACCTCCTCCGACAAAACATAAAGCGAAGGTTGGACCTTCCAACAATGGGGGTCGAAAGAAGAGTCCACCCTCTTTATGGAGTGGTCCTGCATTAGCATGCATCGTCCTAGTGACGGAGCTAGCTCCGACGTTCCCTGAGTTTGTCACTGCTCTCGAGTCAGTCGGTGAGCCCAACGATGAATCTCGGGCACCACCCTCCCTGTCCACTGAGGTAACACATGGTACTCCCGTGAAGTGCATGTTCAATTCTCTGGATGAGGTCCCGACCTTGTTAGCGATCTTCGCGAAATCGTTGACCATAGCTCCACAAGAGCCTAGCGGAGAAGACCTTGTGAGACCTTCTTCCTTGGCCCTTGTTGCAGGAGGGTCGAAAGCTCCTTCCCTTAATATTCCACCACTGCAGGCTCGTCCGCCTTCCCCTTATAATGATCTAGATTGGGAAGTAGACGACCTCTTGGTCGATGAATGTTAGGGGGAGGCCTCTTCTTTACCTTTAGATTAGGTGTGTGTTTGTTGTGATGTGTGTAGGAACACAATGCTCTACTGAGAGGGGGGGTGAATTAGTAGATACCAAAATTTATCCCTTAAAACTTTTGTGTAGATTATTTCTTTTAGCTCTAAGTACTTTATGCAGAATAATTCATAAGCCCTCAGTGTGCAGATTAACTAAACATACAGAGAGACATAAATATGCATGCACACAAAAACATCACATAACACTATATGTAAGTGGAAAACCCAGGATGGGAAACACCACTGTGACCAAGGCTGCTTGAGTCTACTGCTCAAATCCAACATCACAAAAGAAATCTTTGTTACAATGTTTTAGGGCTCCAACCCAAGGAAGCACCAACTCCCTGATTTTAGGAACACCAATTCCAAGGAGGCGCCAATCCCCTACTCCGAGCACCCACTCAATGAGGCAACAACCTCTACAACATTACAATCTCACATATGCATAAGAATGGGTTCTACAAAACCTGATCATGCATCATTACATTCAGTACATTATTGCACTTTCTGCAACTTACATTGTTGTTGAAGCTACACTCTCAACAACACACCTCAGCTCTGCACTCTCCTCTGCACATAGAACTACACCTCTTTCCCTTTCTACAGTGTCTCACACATATGCACTCTCCTGAATGCAAACCTAGATGATGTTCTATATTACAGTCTAGGACTTTACAAATGCATTCTTTGTCTGCTGCACATCTCTCTCTTTTTTCTTGCAGACTAATTACATCACCCCACTCTCTCTATCTCTACAATATATTCAGCAAGATACGACTCTATTCAGTGCTACATATTACCACATACAATATCTCTCTTCGACAATATATGATTGTCTTCTTTCTCCACCAATTTTCAATCTCTACATCGAGATTCTCTCTATCGTCTAGATCTTCTCAAATCTTCTACTAGGGTTTTCTTCGCTTGCAAACTTTACCAGCAAGCAACTTGTAAATCGAGCTACACGCCATCATCCAGCTCACCATAAAGACATCTGATAAGGTTTATCAGATATCACCATACTTCTGCATCAAGCCACACAACATTTAATTCTAGTGCAGAGAATTTACCTTCGTTCTCTCTGTCAAACCCTAAAATCTAATTATGCATACAATGCATCCAACTATCCATTTGATCTGATCTTGATTCTCGTTTCCGCGATCATCTGTTAGGGTTTTCAAGAAACCTTCATTACACAACCTCTGCATTGAGCCTCAAAACATTAAATTCAGATACAAACAATTTGCTAAGAATAACAGCCCATGAAACCATAGAATCAAATATGTATTAAATGAGTTCTCTTGTTCATTCTATCTGATCTGATCTTGATCACCTCTACAAATTGTTTTGCCGCCTTGAAGATCAAATCTTCATTCAATTGATCGCTGGGTGCAATTGGACCAATTAATTCCTTCCTCTGTGTTGATTACCAGATGAAACCCTCTTCACACTGAGTTAACCATTTGTGATTATTGCATTCAAATCTGAGCCATCGATCTACTGACTTCACGCCACGATCCATTGGCTCTCATTCATCATCATAAATTTAAAACATAGCCATTAGATCAATTAATTTTAAACATGCGTTGTCGATCTCCACTGATTGATGATCACTGTTAGATCAATCACCAAACAATTTGCATCGTAGATCTCTTTATACACTACTTACCATACGTGGGGTCCACCAGGACACACGTCCAAAATCCGCTCATCCTGCAAGCTTGAAAACGAACCCACACAAACCTAGCGAGGTTAGCGGGCTGTTGCCATTTGTCATCCACATCATTGCCATGCAACTCACAACAATGATGTGAGTTGGTCTGTCGATCAAATCTTCTTACGCCACTTGTCGATCTTCATCACTATTCACCATTGTCACCTTCACTTCTTTCTTTGCCGAGCCCCACCATCTTCATCGATGGTCAATATCCACACATTGTGGATTAATCTCCACTGCTCCTCGTTGACCCCGCGGGTCTTCAACAAACCCCACTAACATCTTAGTGGGGTATGCGGGCACCGTCCGATCTTTGCTGATGTAACCATCACCATCGATCTAACGAAGACAAATATTTGCATGATACTTAGGAAGTATTAGACTCACCCAATATTTTCTCAACCGAGAAATGCAAGGTAAAGGGGCCAGTTCCCCAAATGACATCAAGGGCTTAAGTCACAACTTAAGCTACCTGCTACAACTAGTCAACGAAAAAATAGAAGAACTTTCTGCACCCATGACCCTTTGATCTATTGCTTGCTTGACTATGCGAGGTCCACTAGACTATTCATCGCCACATGCCATCCTTTCATTCACATTATCGCTATGTCGCTAAAAATCAGAACTAAGAACCTCATGTCAGAGGTTGTGAACTTTTGCAAACCCGCGACATGCTGGAAACAAGGAGATCCTTCTTCCTTCCTCCTTATTTCTCCATTAGGTAAGTCGCTAAGTCGGGAGGTTACGAAACTCTAGAACCTCGCGACATAGGTTAGAAAAACTTGGGATCCCATGACTTAAGAAAATAAACCATTTTTTGCCGAACTGATGGAGATGTATAACCTTAAAGCGCTAGGCAGAGAGGCCGATCACCTCCATGGGATGAATGATATAAGTTGTAACTTATGTGACTTGTAACCGTCGATACACATTCAACAACAAAATAGAATTTTTGTTCACGACGCCATGATTGTAAACCTATTAGGGTTTAAGAGATAAACCCTAAAATGCCTAAAGGTGAATATAATTCATTCATAGGCGCATCCTTCACTTTCTTGATTTGTAGAGCACATCACTAGAATTCTCTCGAAAAACCCATATCGAATCTACTGCTTGTTTATTCCTTTGTCTTCTGGAAGAATCCTCTACAACCTCATGTTGACCTTGCATGACAACAATGCAACATTTACAAAAACATGCTTCTTTCATTAGCATCCTGCACCATAACTTCTAGAACCAGATCCATTGCATCTCCATAACATCTAGGCACACCACTGAACTATCTCATGCTAAAATCTACCTTGCATGATCAATTCCACTTCCTTTGACATTAAAGACACTTTTGACATTAATGAAAACATCATAGCGTATGCATTCACTTGCAACCTGTACCCATGCTTCCATATTCACTACAAACCTTATCTCTCTTGGATATCAATGACACTTTTCATTATTTCCATCATCATTACTTGCATGAGCAACTCCATTCCATCTCTGATCCTCTTTCATCATGCTAGCAATCTGCCTTGCATGCTTTTCCATTTTGACATCAATGACAACTATATGGCAACAATGTGTTTCCCTGTGTTTGCGTTATATGTTCCTGGATGACCCTTGCCACCCTTGTAGGTACTTGGATACATGAGTGATTGTGTGTCGTAAAACTTCCTCTATCTGTATCATCATTCTTCCATGTTTATGTCTCAACTTTCAGAAAATTGGGGACGATGAAAAGCGTTGGGGGAATTTAGGCTTCCTTTCCATGTTGACCCATTTTTTTTTTCTTTTTTTCACTTTGTCTTCCATGCATTCCTCTTGATTAGGTGGGGATTAATGATCTTTCGCCTTGCACCGCGGTTACCTATTATTTATATAAGCATGAGTATATTTTACCCCGCAAAATTAGATCCCCCTGACTCTTGTGTTTTCTTTCTCTCTTCTTTGCTTGAGTTGTGATGTTGTGGTGCTTGTGTTGTCCCTAATGTGTGCGACAACATCACCACAGTGAAATATCACTATGTCTCGTGGGCCACAACATCACTTTTTCATTCTTTCTTTTCTCTCCTTAGGTTGTCGCGTGCCTCTGCATTCTACACGCACCACCCTAAGTGGGGGCTATCATGTCAACCTCAAATTTTTAGAAAATGCATTCGTTGCCAACAAATCTTTTCTCGAGAATCTTTGCAAACTTTTTCAAAAATTGCATTCTCAACTTGGACCCTTAATGGAACATGTTCCCTTCATCATGGGTTCGCAAATAAAGAACTTGAGAAATTTCCTCCGAGGAGGGGGCAACTTTTCTTGCGAGAGAAGCCTCAACCTTCGCCTCGTGAGGGGGCATTTTATTCCTTTCAAATTCATTGATGAAGTGAATATCTTTTAGAAGGATCCCTTGATGTCGAATCGACAAGAGAAAAACATTCTTACACTTTCAAACAACACGTCCCTTGAGTGGACTCCTTTTCTTTTAAAGGGTTCTCGAGGGACCCCTTTGAAAGCCTTTCAAGTTGTTGACTGTCTGCGTAATTGTCTATCTATTTTCCTGCATGGCTGCTTCATGTTCTTTGACATGTTTTATCTGTGGATTAACATGTTGCTTTGTAGGTGCGCCTGTGAAGCCGCTTTCCAGTCCGACTATGTGGAATCCCCTTTCACTGGGTTTCCTTCATGAGAGAGTACTTGGGGGATGCCTTCTTGCAAGTCTGCGGGCTTGTAAGGTGCTTACTACACTGGGCTTCCTTCATGAGAGAGAACTTGGGGGAATACCTTCTTTCAAGTTTATGGGCCTGTGAGATGCTTACATCTTGCAGGATTTGTCCATCGTTGGTCTGAGGGCCTTTGGTGTACTTTGCGCAACTTCGTAGTTATGCGAGGCTACAGAGTCTTTTTGTTTGAAACTCCTTAGGAGAGAGTACTTGTGGAGTCCTTTGCCGACCCTACGCTTTCAAGTTCGCTAGATCATGGTCTGCTTCCTTGATGGTTCAGGTATACATTTCTAACCCTTCAATCTACTTTATGGAACACTCATCGATACTTGTGCTCGCTTAAGTGGGGGAAAAATGTATAGGAGCGAATTTGCACCCCTTAAGAAAATTCCCCTTTCACATACCCTCACCTTAGAAAATCAAATCTGAAGGCGAAATTCCACATCACCCACTTGCCTTCTGCCTACTTAGCATTTGTCTTGTGTGTCAGTGAGAAAATATTTGTCGGGGACACAAGCGCGACGCATGGAAATCTGTGTGGCACGCTACCGTCCCTGACAAATTCTTGCATCTAAAGTTGGCAGAGGTGTTACACACCTAATTGGGGTCGAATTGTAACGTCCCTCTTCGACCAACCGACCCGAAAATGGCTTATTCCTTTTGATTCCACCTTCAAATTCATTCTATGGACTATCACTTCATCTCTTTTTCACATTCTCTTAACAATTCATCCAACTTCTTCACACTCTCAAGAAGCATTCTAGCACTTCATTGTGATCATGGAAGCAACATTGACACTCCATCAACTCCACATTGTAAGTGTAAGAAACGGTATAAGTTGTGGGCTTGGAGTCTTGCGAGACCTCCCTTCATCACCGATGCGACTGTGGTGACTTTGCGAAGTCCATACCTTGCATTCTCCCTCCATTGGCTAGTGAGCCTTTGGGTGGAGGTGGTAGCACTTCACTCCTCTCCTTTGTGATTTGATAGAGTAGCATAGTATTGTTTTGTAGTGTTCAACAATATTTCCCTCTACTTTCTTTATCACATATTCTATTCTGTTTCTTTTTGGCTATCCGTGGAAGTGGAAACACCAAAATGGGGGTCTGACTGAGGCAGGCCCCTACACAGCCCCAACAATTTTCCCCTTCTTGCTTGTGTGCAAGAGAACGTGCACGTGGAGCTAGCTAGAAAATTGGCACTTTTGTGAGATAATCTTCATCACCCTAGCTTTCATTTACTTGCTTTATCATCTCCATCTTTATTTTTTGTATTACATTATTATGTCATTTTCGTTAAAGTCAATCAACTAGGCAATTTAGTAAGTTTTAGGTGTTTTTTTTACTGTGTTACATTTTTTGGCCGTATAGATGCCAACATGCCAGAGAGACGCCAGTGCGCGTTGTTGTCATCCTAAACTGCACTGTCATCCTCAGACAGAGAGTTGTCTTAGACACAATATTGACTCCAAAAATCAGCTCGCTTGGCCCAAACCTGAATTTCGGGTCTGTAGAGTGACAAAAGCACATCATAGTGCTCTTCATTCTTGACCTCCATCTCAAAACACCCTTTAGAGTGAGGTAAGTTAGTGTAGCCCTCTGCTCGGCTCTCCGTGATCTAGAGCCTTGATGTGGTTGGTCCCCCTCTCTTATAGTTGGATGTATCACCAATTGGAATGCCTTGAGAGAAAGATTCATTGATATTTTCAAGCTTGTAGAGGACGAGGATGAAATTTTCACAAATCTCAAATATTAAGAAAATAGATAAAGAGCTTATATGTGAATTTAAATCCAAATCCAACAAATTTAAAAATAATACTCCATTGACTACAAGGCCTACCAGAACAAACACTCTTTGTTTTTTCATGAATTCTCATAACCCAAAAAATAAATATGAATTAAGACAATGCCCCATAATAATTTAGATGTTGTCTAGGATTTAGCTACAAGAATTAAATAAATATGGTTTACCACAACAAAATCTCTTTGTTTCTTCATGAATTCTCATAACCCAAAAAAGAAATATGAATTAAGAAAATGCCCCATAATAATTTAGACATTGTCTAGGATTTAGCTACAAGCATTGAATAAGATATGGTTTCATTTGAGAAAATGAGGAAATAAATAGGCAAGAGTCCTACAAAATCACAAGATGATGATATCAAGAATCTTTTGAAGGTGTTGAAAAATGAAGTTACCATTTTAAGGAGAGTTTAGTGTGCAAGACAAGGGAACATGCAACCTTAAAAAAAGTTTCCACAAGGTGATCAAAGAAGACCATTCATTCCTTTTAGGCCTTGTCTACAAATGAGATGAAATGGGCCACTACCATAATTACCTTCTATTACAATGGCCAATCAAGTTGGAGCAACAACATTGTTTTGTTTCTTCCACAATACTGATGACCATGAAGGGAAGACATGCCTAAACATGGTAGGAGCCCATGATTTTTTTTTGGGGGAAACTTAAAATTTTGAACTTAATACACAAGTAGCTAAAATTGACAATGCATTGACGACACATTAGATTGAATTTCATGAAGAAGATGATTGTTGCTAGTCAAGCTCAGAGGGTTCAAACAATATCATCAAATGATAAAAGAAAAAGATAAAATATAAGAAATAAGATAATCAAGCTAGTTCGATCTATTATCTTTAAATATAATTATTATGTGATATTATAGGTGAATTGACAAGTAAAATTGCACATATCTCTCCACTAGAAGTCTTGAAGAAAGTCCTAGGGAAAAAGAAAGAACTCACATGGAATCTTAATGATGAGCCAAGTGACACTTCACAAGCATTATTTGTCATTGGTCATGCAAATGACATCATTTCTATTCTAGATTTCTCTAATGGTAAATGATCATCAACTTTGCATTCTAGATTTTGTATGATAATATCATGCCACTGAAGGTGATGAAAGCACTTATATTATCTTGCACAAGAAACATTTGGAGTTTACTTCTACATGGAATTAAAGTATATATGCCCAGTTAGAAAAATCAAAGATGTTGTGGCATCTCTTGCAATCCATCACACTAAAAATATCATCATGATAATCTTAGGTAACGATGTCCTATGCAGTTACAAAATGCTTCTCTCTTGACAAGTTAGATCTCAAAGCGATTGGTTGTATGTGATGATACTAGTGGGGAATAAGATGATTTAGCTACAACTAGAACCAAAGAGGAGATTGATTGTTCAAAGACCTCTAATGATCTCAAAGGTGAGGTTTTGCATGAAGAATTTGAACAAGACATTAGATGCTTGTTGTTGGAGGAATTTGTCAAGGGAATGCTCCATACTCAAGAAGATGAATTGATAAATAATCCCCAATATTAAGGAATTTGGAAATGCAAAGCTCCATACTCAAGAAGAGGAACCAATATGTAATCCCAAATATTAACTATGGAGTATGTATTTCAATGGTATCTCTTATATATTTAAATGTGGTATATGTGTAGTCATTGAATCTCCAAACAATTGATAATACACATTCACCTACAAATTAGAGTTTGATTTCACCAACAATATCAATTATCATTAACTACAAAGTCTTACTTCTTGGATTAACAATTGTGTGTGATTTGAAAACCAAGAACTTGGAAGGATTTTGGAGATCCAAAACTAGTAATCAAGTGTGTAAATAATTTCAAGCAAGATTGGTGAATTTATGTACTACCACAACAAAGCATGTACATTATCAAATTAGTTGATGTCTTTTTTTTTAATCATTGCTATGCCCTAAGATTAGAATCAACAATGCTAATTCACTTTCCACCCTTACATCAATGTTTTAGCCCCATGAAAATTTTCATGACTCCAAATTCACCATTGAATTGCTATACCAACTAGTGGAACTTGACAATGCTTCCAACTAGCAAGTTTCTCATGATGATTAACACACCATCAAATTTCTCGAGAAGTAAAATAAGCTAGAATTACCTATTTTGAAGGAAGTACATTAGAGCTAGGTGAAGTTATCATTGAGAGCACCATAAAACATGAATAAGAAGAATACCATTCAACTTAAAGGTAATAAAATTCGTAGAGGCCCTATTTATCTTGAAGACATTTTTGATTGCCATGATAGGTACATCAAAAACAAAGTTTAATTAAATTCTTCCTGTGCACATGAATATGAAAAGATCAATCTTGGAATTGAGGAAGAACCTAGGTATGCCAACTTGGGAAAATGTTCACTTGAAGGACATCAGTTTGAAAGAATATTCAAGAAACATAAGGGCATTTTTACTTTTCTTACAATGAAATCAAGTCTTCCCAATCAGAGAAATTGCACCATGCACCATCCTACTGTTAGCTTGGAGGCCAAATTGTACTCGCAAAAGAAAAGACACTCCAATCCAACCATTTGAGATATGATCAAAGAAGAGGTCAAGAAATTATTGAATGCACACATCATCTTCTTGATAAGGCACTTTACTGGGATTGCTAATCTTGTACCTGTGCAAAATAAAAATAGAGAAATCAGGTTGTGTCTTAATTTTTATAACTTAAACCTATAAGATGGTGAGATGGGATCTAGGCTAAACACCCTAACCTAAATCACTCATTCTACCATGAACATTGAGGGATACAAAAGTAACCAAGAGATACTATTTAGCTAATGTCCTAAAGGGAGAGCCAAATAGGTTGGTCAGGGTTTTGGTCGCTTTTTGTTTGTGTTGTGTAATGATGATTGGAAGATGTAGTAAACTAGGTGAATTAAGGTCAAAGTGACCAAATATTGCAAAATATAGAATAAAAAGACAAAAATAGAGCAGATCTAGAGAGTGTAGACAGAGGAGAACCCAACATTCAAATATGGAGCTGAACTAGCAAGACAGGGGTGTTGGGTAGTTTGGACATCAAACTACCCAAGATGGTGAAAGGTAAAGGGTTATTAAAATTGATAGCCAAAATTAGATTGCAATTGGATGATGATGCTTCTTTAGAATCAAATGATACAATCCATTAGTTTTGTTCACCCATAGCACAAAAAAATGGTATTAAGACATTGTTTTTTCCTAATCTATAGAGATTTCCTTGATTACATAGATGCAAAGCAAAGTTGAAGTTTGAAATTGACTAGCACTATAAAGTATCTCATTTGGAATGTGATATTGTAGAAGAGAGCTATAGATGACACTTTTCTTCACTATTTTGATCATAATCAGAGAAAATATTCTCCAACAATTCCACATAAGCTTGTGGAGACCATTTCTTTCCTTTGGTAATAACATTAAATTTTGAGACCCAAATATTATTGGCTATATCTTTATAAGGATGCAAAAAAATGAGTGATGAAGTGTTTGTGTTAGTAATTTATTAGTTATCCAAAATTGGGAACATTGCCTCCCAAACCAATAATGATTGATGCACCATTTCAACAATAGGGCCTTGATTTTATCTTCCTCACTGGGTAAATGGGCCTACTAATGTACTCACAACAATGGATTATTTCACTAAATGGGTTGAGACAATTCCTATCAAAAGAACCACTTCCAAGATAGTGTATAATTTCATTAAAGACAATATAGTGCACAATTTCATTAAAGAGAATGTCTTGGTTTGTTTTAGAGTTCCACATAAGATTGTTACTAATAATGTGAAAAAAATTATCCATGGAATTGATGACCATTTTTCATAAATACAAGATTGTTCTAGCACATTCATTTAATTATTACCCTCAAGGTAATGATCATGATAAATCGTCAAATCAGAATATCATAATATTAATCTAGAATAATTTGGAACTTGGTAGATCATAATCAAATAACTTGACATAAAAGGCTGCTCAATCCATTGTAGATGGATAAAATCACAAAAAAAAATTCCATCAAATGTTCTCCTTTCTAGTTGTATGGCACAAATGTTATGTTTCCAATCACTCTTGAACTCTCAACATTGGAGCTATTTAGAGCTATAGAAGAGATTTATTTTAGAGATGCTTTGGAAAGAAGGGTATTTTAGCTCACTAAATTGGAAGAAGAGTAGGAAATAGTGATTGACAAGGTCACTAGTCACCAAGAGAAAGTACAAAGGATTTTTGACAAGTGACTATTGGAGAGTTCAAAACTAGCAACCTTGTCCTTTTATGGGACACAAATAGAGAAACTAAAGGAGAAAATGGAAAGTTCAACTCATCGTGATTGAGTCCATTCAAGATCAAGATTGCATTTGGAGGTAATTCATTTCATCTCACATATTTGGATGGTTTTATCCTCTTGTTTCCTTATAATAGGAAATACCTAAAGAAATATTTTGAATAAGGTGACCTTGCACTACCAATTTAGGTTTAGGAATTTTTTTCCTTCCATTTTTTATGCCATGTTATATTGGTTTTTTGACATTTTAGGTTTTAGTCAGTTATGGTTTGTCATTTTCTCTTCTCTTTGTGTTGATTCTTTTGCCCAATGGACGTAACATTAATTTTATTAAATCACCAATATATCTAGGTTCTTGACAACCATTTTTGTCCTCTTCTATTAACTTAATATCCAATTATTATTTTTGATGATTTCACACATGTTTATGCTTTAAAAGTTTATCACTTGGTTTGTTAAGTGTCTTGTTGCTTGATGATTCCAATATCATTGTTATGCTAAAAAATGTACAAATAAAAATGATATATATGTATATCGTTCAATCTTCATGTCTAATTTGATTAATTACATCCATTTTACACAATCTAGTTCATATAGTTTCCAAGGGTAGTCCATGTCTTTATCAAAGTTATTAAACATTATAAAAAGAATGGGGGGTAATCCTTTATGAGCAAATAGATTACCACTGCTTCACAAAATACACCACTTCAAACACAAATTAAATAGTCTAAAAGTAAATGATTGAGACATTGTTTTTTATTTTGAAGATCAAAGGAGGTTTGAACTCGAAAATAACAAACATGATTATTTAAGATTTACCAATGAAATAAAGGTTTTCAAAGGCATATAAGAAATTTTGCAAGGTATAAAATAGAAGTTTTCCTTTTTTGTGGGGCATTCCATAAATAGAAGCATAGGCCCAAGTTCATCAAGTATTTTTTTTTAATGATGAAAAGAGATAATGAAAATGACGTATATCACCAAAAGATAAAACATCAAGGCAATGAGTAGTGGAAATTTCGAAGGGGTCACAAACTTTCAAACAACTTAGATCATCCTAAGAGGCAATGGGATAAAAGTAGAACAGTGAATTCTTCAATGCTTGTCATTGAATGGATAATAGAAGAAAAAAATTATCAAGCAAGGAATAACATCATAATTATCAAAAAAATGTATAGACTACCATATATATAGAGCTACAATCATGGAGATTGTGGGACCACTACGAGAAATCTTGAGAAAGGATGATAAATGATCCAAATGAGTTTAAAAGATAAGTTTGCATGAAGATTCTAAAAGGAGGGGCATTGGCAATGAAGTTTGTGAGGAATCTAAGTGTGATGAATGACTTACACAATGGATGGAGCATTGAGGTTTAAGAGGAATGATGAGGGAGAATCCATGACCTTGGGAGAGGAAGAAATATCTTTTTAAAAATGAATGGCATAAGATTGGATGAGATGAGTTGTGCATGAGGAGGAGCTTAAGTGTTTAGCACATTGCGGTCAACATGCTACTACTTGTAAACAACAAAAGTGTTGACCCTAAAGATTTTCTAATTTATGAGTGTATTAAAGAAGGCACATGCATGAAACACTAAATATTTAAAAATGAAAGGAAAACACAGTGTGGAAACACTTTCCTAATGAAAATCAATCAGAAGAGGGTTACAAAACTTTGTTTCAAATCCTTTAAATTTTACAGTTTCATTTAAGAATTCACATTCATTAAGTTATTTCAGATTTAAGCATAAAACCACAAGACACAAAATTTACATGGGAAAACCATTTCGAGAAAAAGCCCACAAACCAAATCATAAATCAATTGTACTATAGTCAAAATCCATTAAAATAAAACTTTCAGAGTCTATGATCTTGCAGGTGTTGATTTACTATGATACAAGATTCCAGAGAGAATTTGATAGCATAACGGTATACAAATATTACAATCACACATTAAAAATAAATGCACTAGGGCATAAATATGTATTATTCTCATACATGGGCATCCAACATTGTCATGTATCAATCCCATAGTCTTTGCATGCATGCAAATTGAAATCGACAACATGCATGAGTCCTAAATGACTCGATTAACAATTATCACAACATGCAACAACATGCAACCACATGCAACCACATGCAACCACATGCAAGGATTGCAACTCCAAAAATCAAGTAACCTCACATACTAGGCATCCCATAGAGAAAATCAAGTCAACTGCCAAATTAGAACTCATCCTTGACTCCTAATCACTCCCAGTGACAACGTAGTCTCCATTTAGCAACATTCCCTTTCGAGTTTCAATCAACAAGTCAAACACATGCCACATGGCATCATGGCGCTCATCCTTGAGGTTTTCACAATGATCAATGCTCAAACGAGTGATTAGGTAACAAGTGTCACCTTCCTTTTCTTTCACTTTTTTGAAGAGAGAAATATGCTCACAAGTGGGCCCTACCAAAGTCTTGCTTCCAAATTAGATTGCCACATGTCAACATGGTGCACATTTTAGAGACTTTAATGTTTGTTTCTTTTCAAATGAGCACCCATGTGACAAGTGCCAGATTCTTGTCCTTTGCACCTTGCATGTAGGATGCCAACTCTTCGTTGGGTCCCACAAAGTGACTTAACAATTTGGAAACATATATTTTTGCATTTAATAAATAAAATCAATAACTTAGGGGTAAATAATTAATTATTTAATCATGGGACTCACTAAGGTTGAGACACCTTAATCCCAACATTCTCCCACTTTCCAAAGACCTTACAAGAGTCTCTGTATCATTGCTCAAGCTACAAGGCCCATAGAATTGACACACCATTTGAACTTCTCTACTCATTGGCTTCATCAGTGCATCTGCAACATTCACCAAAGTGTCCACCTTTTCCAAGTTCACCTTTCCATCTTCCATCATATCATAAACAAAATTAAACTACACATCAATGTGCTTTGTTTTGACATGGCAATTAGGATTCTTCGCAAAACATACAACACTCTAACTGTCACAACAAATAGTAGTCTGTCTTGCATCAAAACCATATTCGAACATAGTATTTTAAGCCAAATGTCTTCTTTGCAAGCATGAGTAGCTGCAATGTACTCTGCTTTAGTAGTGGGAAAAGTGATTACAACTTGTTGCTTATCTAACTTATAGCACCACCAAACAATGTGAAAAAATATCCACCGGTAGATCTCCTACTGCCAATGCCACCTGCCCAATTTGAATCCACATATCCACAAATACTCATTGAATGTCAAGGTCTAGTAAGATAACCATGAAAACATAGGGCATACTTGAAAGTACCCCACAAGTACCTAAACACTCTCTTTACTACATGCTAGTGCACTCGTCTAGGATTAGCCATAAACTGACTAAGGACTCCTACTACTTGGGCAATGTCTAGCCTAGTTCAGACCATAATATACATCAAGCTACCAATAAAACTTGCATAAGGAACTCTGGTGATGTCCTCCATCTCAGTAGGATATTTTGGACAATCCTCCACATAAACCTCTGTCCCCTATACAACTGGAACAACCATCTATCTACAAGTAGTCATGTTGAATCTCTCCAACACAAAGTTCACATACTTACTTTGGCTGATCCAAATCTCTCTATTAACTCTATCTCCTCAATAACTAGAATATATCTTGTTGCACCTAGATCTTTCATCTCAAACTTTGCTGACAACTGAGACTTCAAATCTGAATTCATGCTTTTTCCATTCCCAATGAATAACATATCATTCACATACAGGACAATAATGAGAATGCAACCATTATTAGTTTTGTAATAGAAACAATGGTCAGATTTGGATCTCAAAAATCTCAAGGGTGACACATAGGTGTGGAACTTATGGCACCACATCTTAGGAGATTGTTTCAAACCATACAAATATTTTTTCAACTTGCACACCATATTTTATTTACCTTTTGCAACAAAATGCTCTGGATGTGACATAAAATTCCTCCTCCATGCCACCATGAAGGAAAACTGTCTTCACATCCATTTTCTTGACTTTCAATTCATAATATGCTACAAGTGATAATAATAATCGAATGGATATTAGCTTAGCTACAAGAGAGAAAATCTCCCCATAATCTATTCCCTCCACCTAGGAATATCCCTTTGTAACCAACCTTGCCTTATGCTTCTGAACACTACCATCAAAACCCATTTTCTTCTTGAACACCCATTTACAACCAATGGGTTTCTATCCTTCAAGAAAAGGTACCATATCCATGTAGCATTATTTTTCAGTGCAACCATCTCTTCATTCATGTCTCCCATCCAAGAATCTGCATCATGCATACCCAGATCCTCTCTAATAGTCCTGGGCTCATCAGTGTTAGCAATCAAAGCAAATATGTAACTAAAATCTAACATAGAATACTCAAATCTATCTGGTTGCTATCTTTCTTGTGTAGATCTCCTCAACTACAGAGGTTGAGGTTCTTGCTCTTCTTCAGAGCTTCTAGATATCTCCTTATCACCAAGTCCACCAGGAGTTTGTAGTTCATCTCTCTCAAGAGTAGATGAAATCTGAACTACCTCCTCTTCCTTCTCTAGCTATAGATCAACCGTGGAAGGTTTTAGTTTATGGAAGATCAAACTTCTATTGTAGAGCACCTTCTCTATAGTTGGATCCCAAATATTATACCCCTTCACACCGAAACCATAGCTAATGAAGATACACTTCATTGCCTTGTTATCCAATTTAGATCTCTTCACACTAGGCACATGAGCATATGCCTCACAACCAAAGAATTTGAGATGTATCATCGAGGGATTCTTGCCAGACCATGCCTCAATGGGTGTCTTTTCAACAAGTGCAAAAGTAAGAGATCTATTAATCAGATAACATGCAATGGCTACAATTTCAACCTAGAAATTTTTTTGAAGGCCAACACTACTCAACATACTCCTAGCCCTCTCCATCAATGTTTTGTTCATCCTCTCTGCAAGCCATTTTGTTGTGGTGTGTATGGAGTTATCTTGTGTCTCTCAATCCCATGGTCCTTATAGAACCTGTTGAAATCTGTAGAATAAAACACCACTGTTATCTATCCTCAAGCACTTGATTTTCCTACTAGTATGGTTTTCAATCAAAGATTTGAATTCTTTAAACCGAATGAAAAATTTAGATTAATTCTAAGGAAGTACACAAGTGTCCTAGAATAGTCATCTATGAATGAGAAAATACATAGATCTAGACAACAAAGGAACATTAACAGGACCAAACAAATTAGAATGCACATAATCCAAAACCCTTGAAGATTTTTGAGAACTAGAATAAAATGAAACACAGTGTTGTTTTCCATATATACAACATTCACAAACATCAAACTCGAGATTAGAATCATCAAGGCCTTCAACAAGGCTCTTATTTTTTAGAGCTCTAAGACCCTTCTCATCAATATGGCCAAGGATTTGGTGCCGCAACATTATTTTCTCAACAAGAAGTTTCATTTCCAAAGCATTGGGACCCTTGGGTACCTAGAAAGCATGAACATCAGATGTAGACACAACAATATTTTTCTCTACTCGATCTAATGGTAACGATGAAGAACTCAAATTCCTTTTCTTGGAATTCTCAAAATTACTATTGCACTGAACTGTGCATGCATCCAACTTATACAGGGTGCCAATCCAAACACCCTTAGAAAGCACCATAGAACCTCTAGTCATCTTGCACCCACTACTCGAGAAAAAAACCTACACTCCCACATCACTTAGTTGACTCACTAAAAGTAGGTTTCATGCCAAACCAAGGATATGAAACACATGATCAATCCCCTTCACTCTACCATCAAGGAATCAAATTTCAACTCTTCCATGACCAATAATCTTTAGGTGAGAGTCATCACCTAAGTACACCTTCCCAGTGTCATACTCTTTATATTTTGAGAACCAACCTCTATGAGAGGTCATGTGGAAAGAGACACTTGAGTCTATCAACCACACATCTTCTCATGCATGTGTTGCCAAGGTAGGGATAAAAGCATCTACATCTTCATATGGGGATTCATAATCAAAGGATTTATCATTTTTCTTCTTTTTTTCCTCTTTACAATATTTCTAGAAATGACTAGATTTACCACAACTCTAGCATTTAGCCTTGGATTTTTTACCAAGAGACTTAGATCTCCCTAAATATTTGGACTTAAACTTCTTTTCCTTTTTCTTTCCTTTCTCCCTTGATCCACCACAAACAGACAGGGCCTCCTTGGCCATCTTAGAAGATTTCCTCGACATCTCTTTAGAAAATAATGAAACAACCACATCTTCCATCTTGAAAGTTGTTCTTTTACTTCCAATATCCATCACTAGGTGACTTCATGAGGCCGACAAAGAACATAGTAGAAGCATGCAACAGTCCTTGTAATCAATCTTCACACCAACATAACCTAGTGGAGTAACAAGCATGTTATTTATGCATCCAGGTGATCAGCAACTGATTCTCCTTCCTCCATCCCCATATAATACAACTTATTTATTAGGAATAACTTATTTACCAAGTATTTCCCCTGATAAATATTACCAAGCTTCTTCCAAAGACTAGCTGCAGTTTCTCCTAGTGGATATTCAGGAGCATAAAATAAGCCAAACAAAGTCTTATCAAACCCTTGGCTTTCCGATCCATTAGGTTCCCATCCTCTTATGAGGTTGTTGTTGGTTTTTTACTGGATATTGTAGCCATACATCTCTATCTATGAGCATATCCTCCATTTTGAGTTTCCACAACTCAAAATTGTTGCCATTAAATTTATCCATCTCTATTCTTCTAGATGTGCTTGCCATCTTAAAATTGCAACAAGATAACAAAAATTTTCTCTGCAAAACTCCTATTGAATCTAGATATGCACAGAAAACCCTTCAAACCCAACAAGGATTATAAATCTGGCTAGGCTCTAATACCAACTGAAAGGAAAGAAGAGTGCATAAACACTTTTCTAATGAAAATCAATTAGGAGAGGGTTGCAAAAATTTGTTTCAAATCCTTTAACTTTTACAGTTTCATTTAAGAATTCACATTCATTAAGTTATTTTAGATTTAAGCATAGAACCACAAGACACAAAATTTACGTGTGAAAACCCTTTCAAGAAAAAAATCTACACACCAAAGGAAAAATCAATTGTATTATAGTAAAAAACTATTACAATACATCTTTCAGAGTCAACGCTCTTGTAGTTGTTGATTCACTATGATGAAAGATTCTAGAGAGGATCTGATAGCATAACAGTATATAGATATTACAATCACACATTACAAATAAATGCACTAAGGCATCAATATACATTTTTATCTACATGGGAATCCAACATTGCCATGTGTTAATCCCACAGTCTTTGCATGCATGCAAACTGAAATCAACAACATGCACGAGTTCTGAGTGACTTGATTAGAAACCATTACAACATGCAACCATATGCAACCACATGCAACCACATGTAACAACATGCAAGCATATGCAAGGCTTGAAAATCCAAAAATCAAGTAACCTCACATGTTAGGTGTCCCATAGAGAAAATCAAGTCAACTACCAAATTATAACTCATCCTTGACTCCTAGTCACTCTCAGTGACAACTTAGTCTCTGTTTAGCAACATTCCCTTTCAAACTTCAGTCAACAAGTCAAACACATGCCACATGGCATCATGACACTCATCTTTGAGGTTTTCAAAATGCTCAATGCTCAAATGAGTGCCTAGGTGACAAGTGTCACCTTCCTTTCCTTTCACTTTTTCGAAGAGAAAAATATACTCACAAGTGGGCCCCACTAAAGTCTTGCTTCCAAATTAGGCTACCACACGTCAACATGGCACACATTTTAGAGGATTTAATGTTTCTTTCCAAATGAGCACCCATGTGACAAGTGTCACATTCTTGTCCTTTGCACCTCACATATAGGATGCCAACTCTATTGGGTCCCACAAAGTGACTTAACAATTTGGAAACATATATTTTTGCATTTAATAAATAAATTCAACAATTTAGGGGCAAATAATTAATTATTTAATCATGGGACTCACTAAGGTTGAGACACCTTAATCCCAACAAAAAAAGACTACTATATCAAAAAAGGATATGAGATAGCTTGGTGTGCATTCTATATGGATAATGGAAAGTTCCCATATGGATCTATTTGATGTATGCCATTCAATGGTTTGCTTCACTAGCATGGAAAGGTCATTTTGTAAAAAAATAACTTGTTGCACAAGCTAACATGTTACAAAAGATCATATTCAACATGAGCATTGTAGGAAGTGTGGTATGGTCCATGTTCAAATTTTTCTTTAGAGGGTATGTGGAACCTATCATAATTTTATAATTTGTACATGTCTTTAAGTCCTCACTTACATCACTAGGCTTGCTTTATATTTTAAAAGTGACTAAGAATAAATAAGTGACTTAAGTCACTTAGGGTTTGAAGCGGTCATAAGGTCATTACAAGTTATTTATAATTTATAATTACCTAATCTTGTTATAAAAGGGTTTGATTAGTCATTTGTACATATATTTTATAAAACAATAATAGTTAGAGATTATTAAAGAAGTGTTTAATATATGTGTAAGATATTTTAGAGTAATACAAGAGCATCTTGTAATGATTTAGGCCTTCAAGAGGTTTTTATATGAAGATTATATGATTTTGTAGATTCTTTGGTTCGTTTCTATGAGACATGTGCTTGTTGATGAAAATGAATTGATTACTTCCATTTTTTTTTTTTTAATTTCAAGTTAATTCATATTTTCTTGAAGATAGACACTACAAGGAGGAAATATGATTTTAGTTTCTTTAATTAGAATAATTTATTTTTTAATGTTGTTTAAAGATTCATCTTTTACAAAGAAAACTTGTATGTATGTTAATATTCATGTATATTCCATTGTGTGTAATATTTTCATAGGTGTTCAATAAAGGGAAACATTCCCTCAAGATAGAGGATGAACTTAGTCCCATGAGTTGGCCCTACTAATTTTCTTGACAAATTTTAGGGATAAAAAAAAAAAGTATAAGGTTGAATGGGTTGTAAAATTTCCAATCCAAGCCTATACCACTAAGGAGAATTAGACATTCAACCTTGCGATACTCAATTAGCATGAAGAAAATGCATATCATGACACTATGAGATTGCATGAAATCACAAGTAGTCTTGGTAACTGAAAAAACATGCACCTAATCATAAAACATTCTTCATGGTTCCTTCTTGACCCAATTGTTAATGTGTCTGATTTGCATGTTCCACATCCTTTGAAGAAATTATTTGTATGCAAAATTTTTAAGGAGGTTTCTCAAATGTTAAAGATGGAATACTCAAAACCACCATGCCACTAATATTATTTTCCTAAGTCAAATGACATTACAAAGGATCCAAATTTAATTTAGTTTGTGTGGTCATATACAAGGAATTTATTGCTTTACTCAACCACCATGAAAACAATCACTAGGTGGCATTCCTAGAAAATTGTAATGTGGATTTAATATATAAAGTAATAAAAACTACAAATGTGGCTATATAAACCATAGTTGAAAAAATCAAACTCAATAACCCAAAAATTTGAATTGGTCTTAAAACTTGACAAATATTTGGCAAACATTATAATTTTTTTTTTACACAATTACACAAAAATATAAATTAATTTATCTATAGAATACATGAGTCTATTTTGATTGTCAATCATTCAAAATTTAAAATTTTGAAGTTTTAAAATCAAACAATACATTGTATTACTATAAAATTATAAATTATTTTGCCCTTTTTTTGCTGATGAGAGCTATTGATAGTTTATTGTTTTATCTTTCGAGCAACTTTTTGTTCCTATTGATGTTTTGGGTTTTGGGCTGATGATGGTGTTTTTCGTAGTTATTTTGAGCAACATTTTGTACCTTATGTTGTAAAGGAGTTTGGGTCCCTTCAAAACCTATTTTTCCAATATAATCAAAACATATTCCAAAAAATAGCTAAATATGATTTGCACCTCTTCGTCCAAATATTTTCAAGCCTTGAGCTAGAAGGTAAATTTGATTTTTCATCAAGAGTGAATAATTTCTTAAATATGTCTTCCTCCAAAGCCTTTGCCCCTATTGCTTCTATCCAATTTAATGAGATCTTTATCAATGAATATGTTATCTTCTTATTTGATAGAGCAATAAAAATGGATCGATGTCATCCATGTTGATGACATCATGAGAAAGACTCTCAACTTGTCTGGTTCAATCACACAACTTGTACTAGATGAAGACATGGTCATTAAGGTGCTCCTAGGTCAACTTGTTTCTTCATGTCATGAATTCTCTAAAAAAGGCTCTAATTGTATTTGTGCACCTAGAAGTGTCAAAGGGCTAGGAAAAAACAAATAAAACTAGCATCTAAAGATTTTGTGTGCCAACACCATAAATATACCACCACAAATTTACAAATAATTTTTTTCAAAAAATGTAAGAATTAGGTAAAAATTCAAAATTTAAAGCTTCTAACTTTCTAGTATTAAGTTGAAAATTAAAGGACTAATTATTTTACTTGGCTACTAGTTTTTCTCCTTCGAATGAATTGAAATGAAGAAAAGAGCCTCCTATCCACATCCTTCTAGACCTCCAATTCATATGAATTTTTATCTTTTATGTCTTCATTTGTTTCCCATCTATCTATCTATCTATGAATTAAGGCCTATCATTCTCTCATGATCAACATCAAATATATCACATAAATAAAGATTTTGGCTTTAGATATTACATCAAGGCAAGTATTGACTAGTGGACTTGGTTTATTCATCTACAATCAACAATGTATCAAATGATTGCATTTTTTTGTTAACACCATAACAATGCAAATGGTCCATTTGGCTCCATCCATAGTCTAATAGAAATAACCCATTGATATGCCATTTCCATTCAAAAAATGTAAAACCTTTACTAAAGGTTGTCACCCAAAAAATTGAAAAATATATTTTAAATATTATAAAATTAAAAAAAAAAAATTAAAAAAATCGTATAAAATATATGTTTGCAATTGTTAGTTACCTTGAGTATACTCTTCATTTTTATGAAAACCTCATTATAAATTATTTTTGTGGCTTTCTTTTCTTTGAGTTTTTTGGAATATGGAGAGGTTGTCTATATATTGATCACAAACATCTACTTGAGAAAAGGAATCAAGGTTATAATTCTTTACAATGAGGAAGTTGGTGGAAAATCATGTCACCTCGATCACACAAGATCCATTTATTTCATGTTATCTTTATCAAACTAAGGACCCACATATGATTGTAGATAAATCTAGTAATTCTTTTAGTTTCTTCAACTACACTTTTGATCCATCCAATCCTCCCAATGTCCTCAAACATGAAATCAAAGAATTTTACATCACAATGAATCTAAAAAATGATTGGGATCCTTTTTCAAATGAGCCTTCCCATGGTTACATATGTTACTACATTAACCATGAAAATTTGAACAACATTCTCTATCCGACCTTCTAGATTGCCTCCTCCAATAGATCACACAAAATATTAGCATTCTTGATTTCATGCAAGGTATTTATGGATTTCAAGAACACCTTTGTTCCACTCAAAGACACGATAAAGTTAATGAGTATCTTGTTCTTTCCATCTATTCATTCATTTGATAAAATGTTACAAAGGAGAAAGTTCAAAGACATGTCATACTTTAGGGAAACCAAGGCATTTCAATCAAAAGTATTTTAATCAAAACACTTTCAACTTGAATATCAAATTCTATAGAAATGGGATATAACTAACAGATAAAATTATATTGCAAACTCAATGCATCCAAGTACTTAAAATAGTGATAAATCATATATAGAAATGAAACAAACATAAAAAAGATGAAAATTATAACACACGATATACATGGAGAAACCCTTGCAAAAAAATTCCACATAAAGATATCCAATAATTATATTAATCCTCAACAAGAGTTACACCAATATAAATTCTCCCTCTAAATTATTGCAACATTCTATTACTACTACAACTTGCAAAAAAACTTGTGCTACCTCATCTTGTAAGCTCCACTTCATAGCCAAAAGTAATACAAGAAATCATAAATGGTTTCCAATATAATGGGTTCAAATTATAAGCCATGTAGTATACATGCAAAAGACACCTCATGAAATGTTCCCAAGAGTTACAAGCATCTTTTGAGAAGCTTCAAAACTTTTCTCATGAACTTGAGTGTCCAACTTCACTAGAGAACAAAAATATTCCATAAACTAATAACTCCTTAAGTCTAAAAGGCTATCAACTTCTTAAACATAATAAAAGATGCTTTCTCACACCTCTTACAGTGTTATATATGCTTCTTACACCTCTTACAACACCATAAATAGTTATATTCCCTTCCACTTCATGCTAAGTGTCCTCATATGCCAAATTAAGTTTTTCCACTCAATTCCACCTTGCAAAGAATATGCCAAGTGCCTAGGAAAATAATATTTAATTACAAAAAATGTTTCTGCTCATGGAATGTCTACATTCCCCTTCCATGATTCTTGGAGTGACATGAAATAATAACCAACTATTAAAATATTAAATTAAAATACATAGTCCTAGACTTGCAAGGTTAATATCACCAATCATAATAGGTTCCTACATAGATTTTAACATTTTGGCTTAAAAACTTTAGGTTCCAACCATACGTAGAGGTAGGTTTTCAAAATTTATTATGAAATTAGTCTAGCTAGAAGAATTTTGGTTAGAATTGTGTCACACCAAATTTTCTATGTTTTTTCAAATTTCCTAAAATCCCTATCTTTTTATGGCATTTTATTGTATTACATATATATTTTATGAAAAATATAAAAATATCTTTTGGTAGATCTAAGAGTGTAGATTTAAAAATTAAAAAATATTTATTATTGTTACTAATATCTATTTTGACTTCATTACAAGTAGGTCATTATAGGACCAAACATAGAGCTAATCATATTTATTTATTTATTTTTAAATATGAAAAGAATATAATGCATTAGAGGATAAAATCCTTATTGAGACAATGCATTTTTTCTATTTCTAAAAATATGAGTTAATATGTAAAATTATGTAAAATTAATATTTTCTAGGTGTTTTCTATTGGGTACGACCTCTCTTGCAAAGATGAAATACAAGCTCAAAGGGGTCATATCACTATCAAATATTTTGAAAGACTTAGAAAATTTAACATAAATAGACTTAGGACATGCATGTTTGGAAGATTTTAACACTATGATTTCTATAGAGGATAATATGTCTAGAAAAATAAGGAATTTAATAGCTAGCGGACTAGTACAAGCCATAGGATTTCCAATCATAGTGCAATCTCTAGATTTGTCTAGTAATGATATGTACCCATTATTAGAGTCCAAACCAATGGAAATTGTAAATCTTGAGGGCAATTTAATTGTATTGATATAACCCCAATATATCAAGGAAATATTTGGTCTGCCAAATAAAAATTCATATCTAAAGGTTTTGTGGGATAAACCTAACAATATTATGATGATAATTTGAACAAATTTTTGGAGTTCATCAATAAAGGGTGGCTTTAGAAACCTAATTCCACCATCTCATGAATTCCCAAGAGACATTTTAGGATTGATTTCATAAAAGATGTAAATGATTTCCTAACATTGTTAAGTAGAGTCATAAGAAAAGAAGCTACTAGAGAACTACAATCCTAGACGTACTAATTCATAGTTAAAATATTATCTAGGAAGGAATTCATAGACTAGACAACACTGATTAGTGACTCGTTACATGATTAGTTGACTAAGGTAGCATAGTGCAAGAAATTTTACATGACATCCTATTTAGTGTATGCCCTTGCTAGGAGGCAACAATTTTTTGGGAAAGGTTTCTTAACCTTGCTCCTAATGTTAAGATTACAAAATGTGTGACTTTTAGATATAAAATGGAAAGATCAATTTCTAGGCTATAAGCCTAATTTTTGGCCAAAATAAAAATTATTAGTTTCTCGGCATCACCTATAGGGTGTAAATTGCGTAGACCCATTTGATTACTTCAATTAAAAAGAGAGGGTGTCCAATTAACCCACTAGATCAAAATTTGTGGCCTCTAGAATTTTGTGTAGGAAATGTTAAAAGTTGTTGGACAAATAAATTTTTTTATAAAGGGGAGTTACATGCATTGATCAACTTATGATGCATGTTATAACACATAATAAGGTATGTTTTATTGCCTGTGATAATTTAGATACCACTTTTGGGTGGTTTTAGTTCACAGGTTTATAATTACCATTTGATGGTTTTAGGTTTTGTATCTCCTATATATTATGAACAATTAGAAGTGTTATCAAAGGCTCATGATGGTTCTATTCGCCCTACAATTGGTTCTATAACTCTCACAATTAAGGTAGGACCTAAAAAGTTATATATTTTGTTTACCATAATCCCGATGTCAAACTAGTTTCATGTGAAGTTAGGTCACCCATGGTTTAGCTCTATGAATGCGGTCCCATTGATCATTCATAAATGTCTTAAATTCCCATTTGATGGAAAAATACATACCATTTATCATAATGGATTTAAGCATTTGGCCTCTCATGGAAACTTTTCATTGAATTACTTTTGGCCTCAATAGCCTAATCCACTAAACCGCGTGAAGACTAACTATTTTTATCATATCAAAAATTTAAAGCTAATTGTATAGCCCAATTATCCCTAAGTAATATTTTTTCTGAGGCTCATTGGTATCTAATGGCTTCAATGATTGTTCCTCCTACCCTACTGATAGTGAACGAACCTCAACCTGAACTAGGTATTCTTCCTCATCCATTTGGCATCTATGTCGTGGTCCCCCCTCCACCATCTTATAAAGGACCATGAGACAACCATTTGGTGAGGCCTTCAGGGATTAATTTTATGTCTCCTAAGGTTTTTTTTTTTGTGCAAAAGCCTAAAACACTTATGATTTCCCAATCTTTGATAGTTCCAAAAGTCTTGGAGAAGCCTTCTAGTGTTTTTGCAGGGTTTTCAAGTCTATTTTCAAGTCAAGATCTAGCATTGCCAAAGACTAATGATGGATTCCTATGGAGGATCATAATAGATTCTAGGTTGGAGATGCAACTAGCCATACTTCCAAGCCTAAGGACTTATTTTTTGAGCGATTCCATCTTCCATTGTTCTATTTTTTTCCTAACGAAAGTACATTTCATGTTTATGGCTTATTAGGATGATTTGAGATCTCCTTTGTAGGTCACTTTCATTTGCATCTTAGGAATTATATTCTAACACATTTGAATAAGGTTTCTCCATGTTCTAGCTTGCATAATCTTAGACACACTTAAGATTAGGGCTCACACACATTTCCATTTTCAGATCTATTCTTTTTCATCAAGGTTTAATTACCAAACAAGGGATTTGACCAAGGCAAACCCCCATACACAATCAATCAAATTTCCTTTATTTTGTAGGTTATTTATAGGTTCATATCTGAAGACTTGGTGAAGAAGGAAGTGCAGACCTTGGATCTCAGGATCACATTCAGAGATTGTAGAAATTTAGATCAAGACTAAGACAACAATAAGGGTGTCTTAGTCCTCCCAAGGGTATTTTGCAAAAAATATTTCAGATTCTATTTTGACATCTGAAGATTCTGCATTTCCTTCAAAAAATAGCAGCGGGACTAAGACAACAGTAAGGGCATCTTAGTCCTCCCTAGCATATTTTGACAACATTTTTACATTTCTAGAATCCTCAACACATTTCCAGACTCCCTAGGTACACATACCCTAACTTGTTGTTGGTTAATTTCATCATTTGCATTCATGATTGGACTTGCATTACTAGGTTTTGTGAGTTGAATGTTAAGTTGTCTTTTCCAATATTTTTCTTGGTGGTGAACTCTTCAAAGTTTACAAGAACCCCTCCTAGATCCTCCTTGTTGAGAATTGATTCACCTTTGGGTTGAAAGTCAATCCAATTTATGCTCCTAGGAAATTCTTGAATGAACAATTGTTTGGGAGAAGAGTGGTGTTATATGACCTAGGCCATAAAACATTCCCACACACATTTTCCCTATTGTTCATTTTGGTGAACTCGACATTTTAGGACATTCATTTTCTGATTGGGAGTTCATTAAAGTCCTAGATCTAGGCTGCCTTCATTCTTGCATTGCATCTTGTATTAGTGAAAGTGCATTTAGGGTTTCTCATATTTTCTTTAGTGAAAGTGCATATAGGTTGTATTTTTTCTTTCTTGCATCATTTTATGTCACTGAAAAACTAAAAAGTGCATTGTCAATCATCCTAATTGGATTTAGAAACGTTGATTATTGCATTCAATTGCTTGTCATTAGTTACTTTTTCTTGCATTCATTTACATAGTTTTTTGTTTTTAAACATCGGGTCTTTGGGTAGGCAACCTGGGAACACTGTTATCAACTTAGATTTTGTTGTTTTTCTTCAAAAATCCTCTATTGGGACTAAAACACCCTTACTAGCATCTTAGTCCCTTTGTGGGTTTTTTGCTCAGAACTCTGTCTGTGTTGTTTGCTTTTTGTTCCAATAACTGGAACCTCCAAATTTCATCAACAAGACCAAGACGCCCTTCCTGGAGTCTTATTCCCCGTGGAGTTTGAGGTTGCAGTTTTCAGGGTTAAACAATGAATTTTTGTGCTTATGTTCCCTGTAGTTACTTTGTTGTTTCAGTCTATCAATTTACTATTTCATGCATTTTCATAGTTCATGTTTACAATTGATTGATAAAGATAGATTATTGCACTTTCATTTTTTTAGACGTAGATTTCATTTTACATTCATTAGAAAATTAAAACACAAAAACCAAAAATATTAAATCTAAACAAGCATACATTTATGGTTAGCATGTCAAAACCCTTTTTCCAAGTTAGTGTAACCCTCAAGCCTTTTAGTAGTGGTGAATTTGATATGTTAGATGAATCCCTTGAGGACTTCATCTTGCAAGGTTTGTCCACTAAGGCTTGTCCAAACAAACCTAAAGAAAGAGAAGTAAATGTCATTCAACCTTAGCTTATCCTTTATCCACCTTCAAACAAACCTCAACCTAAAAATAAACCTATCCTTATCCTTAAAGCACCTAAGAATAATGTGTCGCAACAATTGAGTTATAATACTATTGCTCATACATATAACAAAAGGAATAATAGACAACCTCAACCTAATACTATTTCATTACCATTGCCTAATCCTATATTGCCTCGTGCTCCTCGTTTACCATTACATAATGGAAAGGAGTATGATCTTGTTGAACAATTTAAGAATACTCTCACTAAGATTTCCTTATGGGATCTTATTCAAACTTCACCTAGTTACCACACCATGCTTCAAATAACCTTACAACAAGTTGTGATTTCTCCTAGTACAAATGCAAATGATGTGGCAACTCTAATACAAGGAATTAATATAGTTAATATAGACAATACCTTTCAAAAAAATGAGCTCCCTCCCTTAGAGATGAGAAAGAAATATGATGTATTCATGATAATAGCCAGATACAACAACATGGGAATAAAAATGACCCTTGTTGATAATGGCTCAGCTCTTAATGTTTGCAATGTGAAACTTTTAGATAAGTTGGGAGTGGATAAATAAAAAATGAAACCTGATTAGTTATCAATTCAAGGATCTGACAATATAGGAAAGCAACCACTCGATGTAATTACTTTACCTATTAGAGTCAGAAAGACTACCTTACAAACTCCCATTCATGTTATGCCTCATGACCTTTTATACAATCTTCTTTTAGGAAGACCATGGATTCATGAGATGCATGTGGTGCCTTTGAATCTTCATCATATCATGAATTATGTCTATAAAAACAAGTTATACCAAATTGAAATGGAACCCAAGCCTAAAAGTTGTTTACAAATTGAAAAAGGAACCACCGGTCCTCTAAAAACATTAATTCCAACATAAAAGATAGAACCTATGAAAGAGGAAACACAAGAGATGAAGACAATGTAAAAATTATCAGATGATGATTGGGGTTCCTTGGAATTCACACCTTCATTTATGGGAGAATATATAATCACAAGAAAAGAGGATGAAAAACAAAAGCAACCAATGGTTATGTCAACATAGAACTCGGGAGAAAACTCACAAGCATCTATCTCATCTACTCTTGAAGAACATGCAAGCTACACAACAAATTTTGATGAGAGATATTATCAACAACCACCAAACTCGAAAGAAATGGAAAGAATTTATGGGAGAGAATATGAACTTATGAAGCAATTGGGTTATAGTGGAAAAGGATGTGGAAAGAAAGAACAAGGAATTCGTGTTCCTATGGAACCTAACATGCAATAAATGAAAAATGGTTTGGGATACTGTCCTTCTAAGATAATGCAAGAAAACTAGAGAGCATCACTAAACATCAACACTGTTATGTGTAAACCAAAAATCAATCTTACCTTGAAGCATCCAAAATTGCTTGATATGAATTCTGAACCATCATGGGAATACTTTGAAGATGATGAAACCTTGAAACAAATTCTAGGAGTTTATGATAAATCATCTCCTCCTCCTCAAAATAAAAAGGTCACATGTGCTATGATTAGCACCAAACAAAAATATGGAGAAAATGAGAATAGTGAGATAAACATGAATAATGAAGAATAAAACCCTAAATTTCCAAAATCAAACGCACTCCCTTTAGGGGATACTATGAATATAGCAATGGAAATCAATGATAAAGAGAAAGTGATTAAGATAGGAAAATGTCTTGATGATGGAGAACAAGAGAATACTACAACTTGCTTCATGACTTTCCTGAAATTTTTGCTTGGACTTATTTGGATACGCTGGGAATTGATCCTAAGATTGTAACACACAATATAGTCCTTGCTAAAAATGCTAAGCTCATCAGACATAATATTCAAAAAACCCTAAAATAGCCTTGCTAGTCAAGGAAGAAATTGAAAAACTCCTTAAGGTTGATTTCATAAGACCTATAGATTATTCTCCTTGGATCTCAAACATTGTTGCAATCGCAAAGCTTGACAATCATATTAGGATGTGTACAGATTTTCCTGATTTGAATAAAGCATCTTTAAAAGACGACTTTCCCCTTCCTAATATTGACATGATAGTAGACTCGACTGCGAGACATGCTTTTTGTCATTCATGGACAAATTTTATGGATATAATCAAATTTTTATCAACCCTCAAGGTCAATATAAAACAACATTCGCAATTGTTTGGGGAACATTTTGTTGGGTTATGATGCCTTTTGGATTGAAGAATGTAGGCACAACATATCAATGAGCTATGACACCGATATTTCAAGATTACATACATAAGATTTTGGAAGATTATGTTGATGATATTCTAGCTAAATCTTTAACAAGACAAGACAATGTTAATGTTCTTCGGACAATTTTTGAGCGAGTTTGAAAATACATGAGATTGAATCTGAAAAAGTGTGTCTTTGGTGTACATAGTGGAAAAATTTGAGGTTTCATCATATCTCACAGAGGCATTGAGGTGGACACAAAAAATTGATGTTATAGTTAACATGCCACCTCCTATAAATATATCTCAATTGTGTACCTTACAAGGAAGAATTCAAGCCATTCATCATTTTGTAGCATCTTTAGCAGATCAAACATTACCATTTACACATCTCATTAAGAAAGGCATACATTTTGATTGGAACGAAGATTGTAAATAGGCCTTTGAAAGTTTGAAATATTATCTTGTCACTCCACCTGTTTTACAACCTGCCATGCAAAACAACCAATTTATCCTTTATACATCAAAATTAGCCCATGTTCTAGAAGAATTGTTGGTTCAACAAGACAAAAAGGGTAAATAACTTCTTGTTTATTAAGTTAGTCAAACATTTATTGATTATGAGAAATGATAGACAACAATAGAAAAAAAATGTTTGGCTCTTGTATTCGCTACCAATAAGTTGTGACATTACTTATTGAATGCTAAAAGACAAGTGATGACGAAGTTTGACCCTTTAAGACACCTTTTCACTAAAACAAACTTATCAGGATTCTTAGCTAAGTGGTTAATGTTGTAAACTAAGTTTGACCTTAAATTTATTTTACAAAAAGCAATTAAGGGTCAAGCCTTGATTAACCAATTGGATTATGCTCCTTCTTTATTAGTGCTACCTGGTAATGATTCTTTCCTTGACGATAATGTGTTGATGATCAAAAAACATGCATGGGAATTATATTTTGACATATCTAAGCGTAGAACTATCTCTGGTGTTGGGGTTATAATAAAACCACCCACAAAAGAGCCTATTCCCTTATCATATCGGTTAAATTTCCTATGCACAAATAACACAACTGAGTATGAAGCTTTAATTGTTGGAATATGTGTAACTCTCATGTTAGAAGCCCAAAATATTAAGATATTTGGTGACTTGCAATTAATCATCAAGAAAATAAACGAAACGTATCAAAAAAAGCATGACAAATTATCAAAATACAAGGATCTCACAATGAATTTGTTAGATAAGTTTGAATCATTCACCATTAACAACATCCCTCGAAAAGATAATCGTCATGCAGATGCAATGGAAAGTGCAACTTCTCTTATATCCCCTCAAGATCCTTCAAAATACTTCACCTTCATTGTGCATACAATTATGAAACCACCAATCGAAGATAAAGCAGAAGAAGTGCTAGAAACAACCATAGAAGACATAAGTGAATGGTATGATACAATATTCAATTAGTTGAAAGACAGTACCTTTCCCGAGCCAACAAATAAAAACACTTGCTCTCGCCTTCAAAAATTTGCATATAGATATATCATCTTGGATGACATTTTATATAAAAGGTCCTTTGATGGCCTTTTACTTAGGCATCTTAAATAATCCGAAATCCATATAGCACTTGAAGAAACTCATGTGAGTGCTTGTGGGGGGCATTTAGGAGGAAGATCATTAGTTCAAAAGCTAATCTATATGGGATATTATTGGAGAAAATGGAAAGAGATTCCTTCAAATACATTAAGAAATGCCATAAATGCCAAGAGCATCAAAATTTAATTCATGCTTCTGCCTTTGAGCTTCATGCACAAGTTCCTATTTGGCCATTCTCGGTATGGGGTTTGGATATTATTGAAAAACTATCTCCACCTTCATCCGTTGGACATATGTTTATAATCACGGTGACAAATTATTTCATGAAATGGGTAGAAGCTATTCGCTTGTGCTCAACAACTGCCAATGTAATATGCCATTTCATATTGGAACACATTATTGCTTGCTTTGGACTTCCTTCCACGTTAGTTTCAAACAATGGGACACCATTTAAAAATAATGATGTGAAGAAGTTCTTGGAAACATTTAATATACAAAATCAATTTTCAATGCCTTATTACCCACAATCTAATGGACAACCTGAATCAACTAATAAAACTCTTGAAAAAATTCTAAGAAAAATAATGAAAAAACATAATAAATACTAGCACACACAATTAACATACACATTATGGGCTTATCGTACTAGTATCATAACTTCAATGAGAAACACACCTTACACACAATTAACATACACATTATGGGATTATCGAGCTAGTATCATAACTTCAATGATAAACACACCTTACAACCTTGTTTATGGTGCCAAGGCAATTATGCCCCTAGTATTAGAAATTCCATCCCTAAGAATCACTCTTCAAGGGCTAATCATCATGCAAATGCAATGGCAAGTGCAACTTCTCTTATATCCCCTCAAGATCCTTCAAAATACTTCACCTTCATTGTGCATACAATTATGAAACCATCAATCGAAGATAAAGCAGAAGAAGTGCTAGAAACAACCATAAAAGACTCAAGTGAATGGTATGATATGATATTTAATTATTTGAAATACGGTACCTTTCTCAAGCCAACAAATAAAAACACTTGCTCTTGCCTTCAAAAATTTGCATCTAGATATATCATCTTGGTAGATATTTTATATAAAAGGTCCTTTGATGGCCTTTTACTTAGGTGTTTTAAACAATCCGAAATCCCTATAGCACTTGAAGAAGCTCATGTGAGTGCTTGTGGGGGGCATTTAGGAGGAAGATCATTAGTTCAAAAGCTAATCTACATGGGATATTATTGGAGAAATATGGAAAGAGATTCCTTTGAATACGTTAAGAAATTCCATAAATGCCAAGAGAATCAAAATTTAATTCATGCTCTTGCCTCCGAGCTTTCTACACAAGTTCCTATTTGGCCATTCTTGGTATGGGGTTTGGATATTATTGGAAAACTATCTCCACCTTCATCTATTGGACATATGTTTATAATCACAGTGACAGATTATTTCATGAAATGGGTAGAAGCTATTCCCTTGCGCTCAACAACTACCAATGTAATGTTTCATTTCATATTGGAACACATTATTGCTTGCTTTGGACTTCCTTCCATGTTAATTTCAAACAATGGGACACCATTTAAAAATAATGATGTGAAGAATATACTGGAAAATTTTAATATACAAAATCAATTTTCAACGCCTTATTACCCATAATCTAATGGACAAGCTAAATCAACGAATAAAACTCTTGAACAAATTCTAAGAAAAACGGTAAAAAAACATAAGAAAGACTAGCACACACAATTAACATACACATTATGGGCTTATCGTACTAGTATCATAACTTCAATGGGAAACACACCTTACAACCTTGTTTATGGTGCCAAGGCAATTATGCCCCTGGTATTAGAAATTACATCCTTAAGAATCACTCTTCAAGGGCTAATCATTATGTGGATGCAATGGCAAGTGTAACTTCTCTTATATCCCCTCAAGATCCTTCAAAAGACTTCACCTTCATTATGCATACAATTATGAAACCATCAATCAAAGATAAAGAAAAAGAAGTGCTAGAAAGAACCATAGAAGACTCAAGTGAATGGTATGATGCAATATTCAATTATTTGAAATACGGTACCTTTCTCAAGCCAACAAATAAAAAAACTCACTCTCGCCTTCAAAAATTTGCATCTAGATATATCATCTTGGCAGAAATTTTATATAAAAGGTCCTTTGATGGCCTTTTACTTAGGTGTCTTAAACAATCCAAAATCCCTATAGGACTTGAAGAAGCTCATGTGAGTGCTTGTGGGGGGCATTTAGGAGGAATATCACTAGTTCAAAAGCTAATCTACATGGGATATTATTGGAGAAATATGGAAAGAGATTCCTTCAAATACGTTAAGAAATGCCATAAATTCCAAGAGCATCAAAATCTAATTCATGCTCTTTCCTCTGAGCTTCGTGCTCAAGCTCCTATTTGGCCATTCTTGGTATGGGGTTTGGATATTATTGGAAAAATATCTCCACCTTCATCTACTGGACATACATTTATAATCACAGTGACAAATTATTTCACGAAATGGGTAGAAGCTACTCCTTTGTGCTAAAAAACTGCCGATGTAATATGTCATTTCATATTGGAACACATTATTGCTCGCTTTGGACTTCCTTCCACATTAGTTTCAGACAATGGGACACTATTTAAAAATAATGATGTGAAGAAGTTCTTGGAAACATTCAATATACAAAATCAATTTTCAACGCCTTATTACCCACAATCTAATGGACAAGCTGAATCAACTAATAAAACTCTTGAACAAATTCTAAGAAAAATGGTGAAAAACATAATAAAGACTGACACACGCAATTAACATACATGTTATGGACTTATTGTACTAGTATCATAACTTCAATGGGAAACACACCTTACAACCTTGTTTATGGTGCCAAGGCAATTATGCCCCTGGTATTAGAAATTTCATCCTTAAGAATCACTCTTCAAGGGCTAATTGATGATACTAATTATAGGGAACAACAATTACACCAACTTGAAATGCTCGATGAAAGGCACATCAATGCCCTTGAACATCTTCAAGCTTACCATAAGAAAATGCAATGAACTTATAATAATCATGTCATCCCTCGTTCATTCAACAAGGGTGATTTGGTGGTATACGAGAACCAACGATTCGTTAATGCTAACCCGACAGAGAAAGGAAATTTTAGCCCTAAATGGATAGGACCTTATGTAGTTGAAGAAATTTATGGGTTTGGAGCATACCTAATATCCGAAATGGATGGTACACCTCTTCAGGAACCTATCAATGCAACACATTTGCATCAGTATTATACCTATCCTTTCTAAATAAGATGAGTTTTAAAGCAATGTTGTTAGAGGTAATAGGTAGTATGCCATTGTCTCTCATGCTTGCTTCATTCCTAACACCTAGTTTTTTGTGTCTTGAATATTAGAGTAGTGGATCCAATTTGGTTTAGAAGTGGATCCAATTTGGTTTAGAGTTCTTACTTTAGGTATCACACTATTCAGACCTTATGGTATATGCTATGTTAGATTAAATCCTTATTTGTATTTAATGTTCTACAATTAAATCATTAGGGCATTTAATTTAGCGTAACATATTACCTCATAAATCTAAGAAGGTTTAAAGAAAAGACATGTTAGATCATGGAGATATTTATTAAATATTCTAACAAAGATTATTTAATAAATCAAATTTCCATCTAACACATAAAAATAAAATCCAAACATGCTCATATATATATATCAAAAGTTTTAATACATTTCATCAATAGTACGCTGTCATTATGGCCTATGATTGTTGGATCCCTCAAGATTTGGTGTCTACACCCATCAAGAGATGGTGGTGTGTGATCAGGATCTACTCATGGTAGTCATCTCCCACATAGTCTGTAGTGCCCCACATGCCTCAACCTCGCGTATCAATGCATCCACATGCTCTCACTTTGCATGGTCTCTATCAGTCTGGATTCTAGCATTCTCTCTTTGTGGCCACTCGACCTCTAACTGTAAGGTAGCCTCTCTCTCAGATATTTGAGCCACTCAAGCCTCCTCTAACTCCACCTCCAGTGCTGATACCTGACCCTTAGCTCGATCAACGCACCTCGATACACTATCAAATTCTCCCTTGAGCCTCACATAAGGCTCAAACATGTCGATACACTGCACCACAAACTATGGGGAATGAAACCTGTGACAATAGCCTCATATGTAGGAAGGAGTGGCACTATCTCGGTAGCCACACATTGAAAGAGGTACTCAAGATCTACTACAGGCCCTGCAAGATAGAAATCATGAGAGTAATTAGTATACATCATCATAATATACATATAAATGAGCATGATATACATAAAAACATAAAACAATAACAATAAATATCATCACCTGGGTTTGTAGAATGATTCGTAGGAATCTTAAATGCCCTACTAATCTCCCCGTGCTCTTGGACACTGGCACGTGCAGATTGTGATATCGTAACCCGTGTGGGAATTGTATATCTCCACTTGGGTCTAGGAGGAATAGCCTCACCTCTATTGCTTTCCTCGCTCATAGGTTGGTTCTTCTCATCCTCTATCTCATCGTCATCCTCCTCTCTCTCATAGTTGCTTTCCTCCTTTGACTCCTCATCCCCATTTGGAAATAGGTCTATTGGATCTATCCCCCTACCTGACTCTTTTTCCTCCTCCCTTGAATTTGTTAAAGGTCCTACAAAGCCCATAGGATAGCCCATATGAAAGATAGGTCTTGGCTGAACCACCTCTCACCACTCATTGTACTCCTTTGTCGTATTGACATAATCAATGTCGAAGACTAGGGGAATGTCTGTATCCTCCTCCTCTGCATTGCTCCAGACAACATCATTTTCTGTCAGTCGTTTAAGGTCCCCAGGTCTGCAGGCGCTTTGTACTAATCATCTGTATGAAGACTGTAGTACTAGTTGTCTTTATACCTACCCGAACTATCTCATAACAATCGTAGTAGAAGGGTCTCACTACGTGATCACACCGTCCCAACAAAATTTTATCCCTCTACATCCACCTCATCTGTCTTGTAGTGTCGGCCAAAAGAGCTTCATCAGATAAGGTCTCCATACAATATCCTCCTCCCTTAGCCTATCAAATTTGGCCCTCCAAAATAGTACATCACCATGTTGACATTCCTATCTAAGTGGGTAACTGAAGGCCCGTAGTTATCCCACTGTGGTGGAAATCAGAAATCCTCTAGGTTTGGTACAAGTAATGTGCTCCAAGCACTAGGTCTATAGTAAACTATAGTGAAGCATGTTGTTCACCTCTCCATAGGTAAATTGACCCAAGTCATAGTATAGGTGTGCCAGTATGCTCTAAACCCATACAAAGATGACATGGTAGTGCTCCATGTCTCAGATCATGTGCACTAGTTCCCTCTCTAGATGTGCCCCACGACCATCAGGAACTAGTATTAGTGCTACTATGAAGATCATGATGCGTCTGACAAGTGGTGACTGTGCATGTAGAAGCCATGCAAGCTTAATGTGTGGTCCTATAATTTTGTGACAAACAGGTATCCCTAGGCAATACTCAGTGTCAGATCGCATGTCCTCAAAGCTCCTGCTATGTGCTAAAAAAACCCTCTCGTCTAGGATGGGCACCTGTAATATCTAGTGCACACCCTCCAGTGTGATAGTCATCTCTCCTGTAGGTAAGTTGAATGTGCACGTATCTGCATCCCATCTCTTTGCCAGCGCCATTGCATGGTGTCATGATATCACATGGCTGGGGAGAGATAGGCCCAATAGAGGCCTGTCTCCTAGAGGATTTGCATGTCCTCCTCAGGTAGCTGATCAACTAGCTCTCGTATATAGATGAATATTCGGTTGCCCAGGTGTTGGCGCAATCGAGGTGCATTCTGGCATAAAAAAGAAGAAAAATTTCATTTAAAACATCTTAAAAACTTAAATTTGTGCTTTAATGGTCACAAAGTGTGCTAAAGTTGCTCTAGAATATCTTAATTAAGGGTTCTAGATACTTTATTCCTTCACTAGGACACTTTGCGACAAAGTGGGACACCTTGCGACAAAGGGGGACACTTTGCAACAATCTAGAAAAATGAAAGAAAATCACTCCCTAGACTCTTAATTCATTTAAAAATTTCATAAAAACATTAAAAATTGATTAAATCAAAGTACAGAGAAGGAAAAATCCACTCACAGTAGGTTGTAGCTCATCCTGTGCAACTGCCTCTAGTAGAAGTTCGATCTGCGAACATGTGGATGGGTGTCCACTCGGCATGATGGCTCACTCTACTACAGGCTCACTCTGCAAAAGGGTAAAAGAAAAAATGAATATGAACTGCCTTCCCTTTTATCTTTATATACGTGCATTTTTAGGCCACTTTTTGTTAAAAAGAAAATAAATGCTTTTTACTTAAAATAACATATTAGGAGCTAGCGAACTTCGTTTTTGATGTCATCTGTTGCGTTGGAATTATGGTTCCACTCCCATTCTCATCAAATGCCTATCATTAGGTGGCATGGTACTTGGAAATTCCCTATGAAAAACTTGTGCAGTTTGATGTGGTTGGATTGCTACATTGATTCCACCTATGTAAAGCAAGCAAAATCAAGGGGGGCATACATCCACCTGCAAATTCAATTTTCTAGGCAAGTTAGATAAGAGGATTATTTTTGAGCTACTAATGAATCTGTGATGCAGGATGTAGTTCCTAACATTGTGGTTTTTCAGGTAACTATAGTGGGGGATTCATTCTCCCTAATGAATCCATATGACTATCCTTTTATAAAGTTACTTTTTGAAGTACTTTAGCTTCCATATGCACATAGTGTCATATGGGCGCTAAAGTGGGGGCTAAATGTAGTGTAGAAAAATGCATACCTTTGCATTTTCACACTTAATTTGGACCTATTTTAGCATCCCTTGCATTAAATTCCCTTTAGGTTACTTATTATGGGCCCTTAAGACCCCTTTTTGTGCATCTTGAGGAATATTTCAATTTTAAACCTGACCAAAATCCACAAACAACCTTTAATCTTGGCAACCCACCTTTTAAAATTGAAAAATAAGTCGAGTGGGACCAAGATGCCACCTAGTGCGTCTTAGTTCTGGACAAGGGCTTTATTTTCGGGAATTAAGAGCGAGAAATGAAAATATTTGATTTAATTTGACATTTTCTCATCCTTTGGGATCTAATAATCAAGTTATTAGTTATGAGTGCTTATAAAAGTAAGATTCACACTCATTTTTCACCTAAGTAGGTAAGAGATAGCTAAATGAGAAGCAAGTAAGCAAGAAGGAGGGTTTCAAGAAGAAAGGAATTGAAGTCTTGGAGCAGTGTTCTAGTGTTTTTTCAAGTTTTTCAAGTCTATTTTCAAGTCAAGATCTAGCATTGCCAAAGACTAATGATGGATTCCTATGGAGGATCATGATAGATTCTAGGCTGGAGATGCAACTAGCCATACTTCCAAGCCTAAGAACTTGTTTCTTGATTGATTCCATCTTCCATTGTTGTTCTATTTTTTTCCTAACGAAGGTACATTTCATGTTTATGGCTTATTAGGGTGATTTGAGATCTCCTTTGTAGGTCACTTTCGTTTGCATCTTAGGAATTATATTCTAATACATTTGAATAGGGTTTCTCCATGTTCTAGCTTGCATAATCCTAGACACACTTAAGATTAGGGCTCACACACATTTACATTTTTAGATCTATGCTTTTTCATCAAGGTTTAATTACCAAACAAGGGGTTTGAACAAGGAAAACCCCCATAAACAATCAACCAATTTTCCTTTGTTTTGCAGGTTATTTATAGGTTCAAATCTGAAGACTTGGTAAAGAAGGAAGTGGAAACCTTAAATCTTGAGATCACATTCAGAGATTGTACAAATTCATATCAGGACTAAGAAAACAATAAGGGTGTCTTAGTCCTCCCAAGGGTATTTTGTAGAAATTATTTCAGATTTTGTTTCGACATCCGAAGATTTTGTATTTCCCCCGAAAAACAACAATGGGACTAAGACAACAGTGAGGGTGTCTTAGTCCTCCCTAGCATATTTTGACAACATTTTTGCATTTCCAGAATCCTCATCACATTTCTAGACTCCCCAGGTACACATACCCTAAGTTGTTGCTTAATTTCATCATTTGCATTCATGATTTGGCTTGCATTACTAGGTTTTGTGAGTTGAATGTTAAGTTATCTTTTCCAAGATTTTGCTTGGTGGTGAACCCTTCAAAGTTTAAAAGAACCCCTCCTAGGTCCTCCTTGTTGGGAATTGACTCACCTTTGGGTTGATAGTCAATCCAATTTGGGCTCCTCGGACATTCTTGAATGAACAATTGTTTGGGAGAAGAGTGGTGTTATACGACCTAGGCCATAAAACATTCCCACACACCTTTTCCCTATTGTTCAATCACAAATATTGTTTTAGGCATAAAAAATAAAATCTCTCCTTTGTTTGAAATATTCATATAAAATCCTCCCAAATCTATCCCAACTTCATACACTTTTGATTTCATGTATGTGATTCCAATCCACAACCTTTCTTTAGAAAGAGGTAGGAAAAATTGTGAGACCCACATTCTCATTGGTGATATGGTGCAATGCACACATATTGGTGAAATATTTGTTGTGTTCTTCTATAATGAAAAAATAATCTCTATTGAACAAAGGAAGAGTCTTCACAAAATAGAAGGTATCTCATCCTATTTAGTAATTTTGAGAGGGAAATAATTATCCCATGAGACAAAATCTTCATTCCTAAAAATTGACATGATTCTAGTTACACAGGAACTAACAAGATTGAAGAAGATAGACCTTGATGAGATAGTTGTCTAGGATTTATCCTTACTGGAGGGAGTTCATCTAGTTTGAAACAACTTAGAAATATTTCTCTTGCCTAAGTCCTAGTTAGAATTTGTCTCACACATGGGCACATATTCTATGATAGAGTCAAAGGATTTTTTTTAAGTGAATGGACACTTATTGGAAATGAATAGCTCTCTCAATATTCTTCAGGTTGGAGAGTAACTAGTAAAATTATAACACAAATTGCATAAATAATTTTTCAAGTGTCAAATCCAATGAGAAGATTGAGTCAAGTCCCACCAAATGTGCCAAAAAGTTAACTATTGGGGGTGTATTTTCAATTGCATACATTGGAAAAATCTCTCTTATGGAGGAGATACGAAAGAATCATTATTCTCATAGATGTGCATGCAAACCAAACCTTCCTAGATGTATGATCCTTATGGCCATGACCACCACTTACCAAATATAAAAAAAATATGAATTGTGACTAGAAATTTAATTGGTACTTGAGAAGATCCAATAGATAGGGAGTCGACATACCAATGATTTATTTCACATAGTTATGCGAGAAACTTTAGAGAAGGTAGCTTCCTTTTCTACAGTTATGGGTAAAATATTTAAGCACATTCTATTGCCATAAATGATACATTTATAATAAAAATACTTCAGTGACTAGCCTACCTAACTAATTGGTTAGAGGAAAAGGGATAGGAGAGTAAGGTTTATAAAAGAGAAAAGGTTAGAGAAACAAACTAAAAGGATCAATGAAGGAGAAACAAAGAAGGGAAACTGGCTAGCTTTCTCTATAATGTACAACTAACTCTCTTGTTGTGAAAAAACATGTGGGTATTCCAAATCTACTTCAACTTGCATTAAATGATCCTACCTACATGAAATTACATTAAGTGGCATCTATGGCTAATGGGCACTAAAATACACACAAACAGTTCACTTTACTTTGTGGGATAAGCAAGCATGCACATAAATTCATAGTATCAATCCAAGGGCACTATCTAAGATGAAGTGCATGGAATAGAAGAGATAGAAAAAACTCACATCCACTACAAGTTATAGATAATGGGAAGAGAGTGAGAGGGATATAATTCAAATAGGCTACAATATTTTTTATATGAATTTAAAATGATACTAGATTAATAGGAAAGATGAGGTATGCATAGGTGGTTAAAAGATTTGATTGTATATAATTAGTTATTGTCAACCCTAATTTCATACCTGCACATAAGAAACAAACAAACACATTATTAGATCAATATGCAAGGTTAAAACAAGGATTCCCCATGAAATCCATTTACATATACTCAAAATAGGAAAAACAAGAACAAACATGAAATATAGATGAAATCCTAAATTAAACAAATGCAAACTCTTGATCCCATGGGGGAGTTGGTGCTAATTGATGTGTCGAAATTGGACCTTTCCCAACTCCTTTGTAAGCTCTTTGATGATTTGATGAGTGATTGATCCACTTTGTTGATGAAGAACAAGATGAGTTCTTGAGAAAACCTGCAATAACCTAGCTAAGATCTTGCATTGAGGATGAAGTTGAGTAGATTACGTTTACTCAAGTTGTGGATGTTTGAATGAGAGGAAGAGTCTCTCATTTATAGATTTCATATTGAAAGAATGAACAAGATTTGAGAAATGTGGGACAAAACACCAACCAATGAGAGAAGGCCACTTCTCCACATGTGATTAGAGGAGGAATGAACACATTTTGGTCAATGTGCATGATAAATGCCATGAGATTCAAATTTGAAATTTGAATGTGACATGTTGGAGGGAGAAATAAATGGAGTTAATGTCACTTGGCTCAATACACAAGGACATGTAAGAGGAGTGAATGCCTTGTTGGAAGTACTCATCCACTTAGATTTTTGAATCCAATCCTGAGGGAATATTCCCCCTTTATTCCATGTTGAGACAAAATAGGCAATTAAATAAATCAAAGTAATTGATTTATTGTGCAAGTTGCATTTTCTAGAGGATTTTAGTGATTGAGATAAAATTAATCAAGATTTGATCAATTTAATGGGAGATTAGATGATTTGACAATTTTGACTCAAATTTATGAGTTGATTTAAATCAAGAATTGTGAAGAAAGATTTAATTAATTAAATGATTTGATTTATTTAACTAAAGGGGACAATGTTGGATTAAATCAAATAAGGTTTAATTTTTTCAATTTAATAAGAGGACTTTAGAGAATTAATTTAAATAAAATGAATTATTTAAATGAACAAGGATAGAGGGTTAATTAAATTAAATTGATTAATTTAATCAGTAGAGGAGAAAGACATAATTAAATAAATAATGATTTATTTAATTAAGGGATGGAAGGCATTGATAAGCTGAGAGTATGATTCAGGACGAAACGATGTTAGTAGGATCAGGATTAAGTGCATGTATATTTTACATGTTTACATTTTGCCCCCGTTTGAAGCAATGTACTTGTTGCATTGGTTCAAAGAATAAACTGCTGTGATCGATTTGTTTTTTATAATCTGATTTTCCAAATGCCCCACTGTTGCCCCAATGAGAAGGATTACGCTAGTATATTGCCCCCTCGAGAGATTGGGCGAAAATGCTAATTTTCCGATCGATATCACGATAAAATGCAAGAGGAGTGGTTCTATTGTGTTAGAGTAAAGGTCTTAACTTAATTATGTTGATTAAGTTACCTTTATTCCCTTCTTAAGATTTCACTTTAGTTTGCATAAAGTGACATTTAATAATTATATTAATTATTAAATGTTATCCTATTAAGGCTTCTATTAGGGTTTTTCCTATTAGGGTTTTATTAGGGTTTGCATGATCTCCTTTTTAAAAGGATTGATCCCATTGTATTTCATATCAATTCATTCTCTCATTCTCTTTGATATATACATTTTCAGTTTTCAGAGAACCCTTGCTTGTTTGTCTCCATCTCTTCTTTTGTGACAGGTTATTTGCATGCAGGTGATCTTCGGGGTTTGTGGTGTTGTATTTTCTCAACTCCTACATGGTATCAGAGCTCCACACCTGCTGCTTCCTATTCTTGTTTTGAAGATTTTTGGAGCTTCAAGGGTTTGGGGTTTTTTTTCTTGATCTAGGGCACACTTGCAATTTGAAGCATTTTCAGCTCAAATGGACATTGCCATTGCATCTGCAGTGGTCCAAAACCCCTAAATCGACTGTTCATTCATCCATTTTAGACAAAGTCGAAATTTGAGGCAAATTTTTTTTGCAAATATGGCCGTACGGCCGTCCCTGCCTGGTAAATTTTATTTTTGAAATATTTTTTCCGCCTATCTATTTTTCGGAAATTTTCATCATAAATTTATTTCTACAAAAAAAAGATTATTGTAAAATTTTTATTTTTGATCTTTCAAAAATCAAAAATAAAAAAAAGGAAAGAAAAACAAATTTTTAAAGCCTTTGGTTTACTGTACCCAGCGCCCTACTCGATGGTTGACGTCCGACGGGTGGTAGATAGTATAGCCAGGGTGTCTATGGGGGGGCCCTCCTCCCTCAACTTTTTTCGAAAAAAAATTTCAATAAAATTTTTTATGACTTTTTTTTCAAAAAAAAATCAAATCTTTCTTTTATATAAAAAACAATTTTTTTCAAAAATAAGTCCAATCACACTTTTACGGTGACGGCCGTTTGGCCGTCAAATTTAACCTAGTGTTTTTTCTGCGACGGACATATGACCGTCAAATTTAACCCAACACTGGTTTTTTCCCTCTTTGGAACTGATTTATTCCGGAGGCCGTAACTTAGGCATACGATATTAGTTTTTGGCAAACGAGATATCGTCGGAAAGCTGGTTTTCTCATCTTTCTAGTGGTGTGGGTCTCATCACTTCTTTTTTCTATTGGTGCATTCTACAGCCAGTTGAAGACAAAGGGGCTATTTTCAGTCTCAAGCTCATAACTTTTGATCTGTTTCTCTGTTTTTCACAATCTCAGCGGTGTTGGAACAGTATTTCAAACCTCTTCAGTTTCATCTATGCCATTTTTTCAGATTTCACTCCAAATATATTTTATTAAGTTATTTGTGTTTTCACACTCTGGTGGATTACCTAGACATATTTGCTCTTGGAAACCTTTTTTTTGCATGGGATGCTTCATTTTTGGTTGTTCTTCATGTATTTCCGACATTTTGTCCTTTGAGGACATTTTGAACATCATTTGTAAGCTATCTTTTATGTAAACGCACTGAGATAAAGTGCTACACTATTGTACATGCATCTTTTGGAGATTTTGCACATAAGGTTGTGCCATATTTTGTACTCGCACTGATATTATAAAGTGCCATGAGGGGTTGTGTAGTTTGCCTTTGTTTTGCCATCACATCTTTGTCTGATGAGTATCCCTCCACGACGACATTGAATCCATACCATGGGGGGTTGTGTAGTTTGCCTTTGTTTGCCATCACACCTTTTTCTGGTGAGTGTCCCTCCACGACGACCATGGATCCATGTGATTCCAGCCTCATGCATGTGTGCTTTGTTTTGCACACCACTTTTTCAGTTCCAGGTGCTATCTTGCACACTTTCAGATGTTTCTTCTCCTTCATGCACTACAGGGTGTTTCACATCATTTCAGTGGATTTGTCAAGCTCTCCTAGTTCAACATTATGGGGGTGTATTATATTGTTCATGCTAATTCTTCCTTGGTTTCACCTTGGAAGGAATCTTCCATTCTTAGTTGATCAGTGTTTTAGACTATTGGTTCTTGTGCCATCTGTATCTCATCTTAAGGGGGGGTGTTAGAGTAAAGGTCTTAACTTAATTATGTTGATTAAGTTATCTTTATTCCCTTCTTAAGATTTCACTTTAGTTTGCATAAAGTGACATTTAATAATTATATTAATTATTAAATGTTATCCTATTAGGGCTTCTATTAAGGTTTTTCCTATTAGGGTTTTATTAGGGTTTGCATGATCTCCTTTTTATAAGGATTGATCCCATTGTATTTCATATCAATTCATTCTCTCATTCTCTCTGATATATACATTTTCAGTTTTTAGAGAACCCTTGCTTGTTTGTCTCCATCTCTTCTTTTGTGACAGGTTATTTGCATGCAGGTGATCTTCGGGGTTTGTGGTGTTGTATTTTCTCAACTCCTACATATTGATCAAAGGACGAAAGATAATTCTTTGATGTAGACAATTCTGATGATGTATAGACAGTCATCGTCCATGGGTAGCCTCGTATATATTTTGATACAACACCCCGATTTTAGATAGAAATGTTAGTAAAGATAGAAGAATAAGATGATGAAAAGAGGATCCACAAGCCTATACTATGATGATGATGATTTGCTTACTAGGAGTTGGGATTTTCAAAAGACCAATTACTTTATGTTTGATAACACATGTAGGTACGATGCAACAAGGTATAAAGAACCAGGATGGCATTGTACCTAGTGTGATGGACTTTGGTTTGACAATCAGATAGGAGTATTGTTTTTCACACTTAGCATACAAACTTCATTCAGAATGTAGTTTAGACATTCTAAACATCTCAGGCCAAAACATAGAAAAGCAAGCCTTCCTATGTGGTCAACAAGATACCTAAAACATCCTCCCTACAAACCAAACAAAGGACGCATGGCTAAGTTATTTTACAAGTGTATCCCACAAGCACAACAGATAAAAAAGATAATGATCATTGCCCCATTCCTTTCTCTCTAAACCTGTTTTGTTTAGGCATCATCGAGAGGTCCTTGAAATGAGTGCAAAATAAGATAAGTCACAAAGACCAAGGAAAAAGTAAACAAACAAGCTGATGTTCTTCGTACCACTAGCCAAGGCTAAAATACTAGGGGGTACCTGATGCTTATGTCCATCGTGGGGAAGATATATCTTAGGATATGTTGTGATCAAGGTTTTGGTGAGACTGATTGGGTGATAAGTTATTGATACTCCGAGTTGACCAACTTGCTTGCTTACTGACCTAGAGTTGAGACTTTTGACAATTAGGGTGTTCACTTTGGAACCTGCTAGACTTGCTTTTGACTGTTTCACCAAAGGATGAAGGCGATGATTGATTTTATTATGAGTGATGAAAATCGCGGGTAAAAGCGAGATGAGAGGGATGCACCATTTTGGATTTTTCAGATATTTTGAGGCTGTTTTGGTATTTTTGAAGTGTTTTGCAAATATTTTTGGTATTTTTGAGATTTACGATGAAGGGACTAACTTAAAGACCTATCCTAGGGGTCTTGAGAGCTGATCCATAGATTAGCATTGCCTACGTTATACACGCAGAGACCACGTAGTTCGATTGATGACAAACTTGACTCAATGATGAGATAGATGGGCAAATAGGTTGCCATTTTATTGCAACGGACGCCTAAGGACTAACCTAAACTATCTCGGGGGATGATCAAAGATCAAAATTGCCTACGTTCAAGCTCAAAGACAACGTAGTTCGGCCAAATGACTCTATTTTTTATTTTTCAGATTTTTGACATGTTTTGGATTTTTGATGTGATTTGGATTTTTGATTTGATTTGGATGTTTTTGGATTTTCGCATGATTTTGACGATTTGGATGTGGATATGTGATGATATCAGTGCTCTATTTTGGGATTTTTTTGAAAACCAAGCTAAGGTTGATTGATCAGATTGATGGATTGATAGTTTGACTATGTGTTAAGTCAAACAAAAGTGATAATGCACTTGTAAACTCTAGGAAGTTGTGTTATCCTAGAGTAAAATCATAGACGAGAGGGTAGTTTGACTAAGTGTGTTAAGTCAAACAAGTTGATGATGGATTGGATAATTTGACTAAGTGTGTTAAGTCAAATAAGATGATAATGCACTTGCAAACTCTAGGAAGTTGTGTCATCCTAGAGTAAACTCGTGCACAAGAGGGTAGTTTGACTAAGTGTGTTAAGTCAAACAAGGTGATAATTGATTGGATTCGATTGATCAAGATTTGATGAAGCCTGATTTGGAATAAATTTTTTTTGATGATTTGATGTGACACTGACATACACATTAGATGCAGTTGATGTGGATTGTTTGGATCGATGTTTGATGAAAGATAAAGCTTGGTAAGGAACATCATCTTGTGAAAATATGCCACGGGCTAGTGGTTTGGATTTTGGCCTTTTTTCTCACAAATTCTTGGTTGATTTGATTTCACGTTTTCTAATGTTTAGATCACCACATAAGTTGGAGGATATATATCAAGATTTATTCTTGAAAGAAGATGTGAATATCTACCCCCAATGTCTACCAATGTTTGAACGGCCACAGGTGGATTCTTGGATAGATGGATGGATATGGTAAGCATGCAAAGGATGCCAAGGATTATCTTGTGATAAGATAAGGTTTTTGAACAGAGGATGCTCATTCAAATAATGCTTCAAGGCTCAGATAACTTTGGGTAGGATAGGATCAATGAAAATGACCCATGTTAAAATGTCTACCATAAGCAAGTGTAAAGTGTGCACCAAAATTTGACAAGATCAAGATAACTTGGAGTATGGATGTAGATGGATAAAAATGGATTGGATAAATGGTTTATGGATGAATGGATTTATTATGGATGGAATGGATTTACTATGGATGGAATGTTGGCTTTATTATGGATGTGATAAGATGCTTTCTCCTGAAATGGCACACACAGATGCTCGATTCTACACATGATGCTTGTTTGCCAGGTTTTCATCATGGTACTTGTCCAAAGCGCCACCGAAGTGGTTTTCACTAGAGGACGATTTTTTTCTTTACTGTTTTCAATCATTTTTCTGATTTTTTATATTTTTGATTTTTTGTAATTTTTTGAGAGATTTTAAGCCGATGTTGAATCATCTGGTACTACTGAAATTGATGCTTCTATCATAACATGCCATCGATATCCTTCTTGAAGAAGTTGCTTTGCCAATATACGTGCACTTGAATGCAACTTTTGAGATTCATGATTTGCTTTGCTAATACTGGAGTTAACTCTGTCTTTGTGCGGATATCATGATAAAGTGCCTTTTGAATCCTTATGATAAAGGGTCGTTGCCAACACATGGTCAATGTGAGAATTGGATATTATGCGTGGAGGTGTGGATGGAGTGTGTTTAGGAATAACAGATGGATTGGTCGATAGTTTGGAACCTTTGACTCTCCAAACTTGGGAAGATGAGCAATGATGGGTGGATATGGAAGTGTGCATGGAATTAGGACCACTTGCTTGATACACTTTGTATGTCGCTTGAGAAGCATGTTTTTTTCTTTGTGGACATCTTTGATGGATACTTGCCCCATTTTTATTTTGCCCCATAGTTTCTTTGATTGATGGAGTTTGATAGGGATCATCTTTCTTTGTATTTTTTGGTATCCACATGTATTTGATTTGTCCTCCATGCTTCAGTACTTCTTTTTCTTTGATGACGTTCTTCGTGCTTTGCCTCAAATATTTCTTTTGATGTTGGTCCCAATTCGTGGATGGGGTGATGGGTGGATGAAGATTTGTGATGTGGATGGTTGTAGCATTAACATTGGTTTCATCATAAATATTCTCCGTGCCCCCTATGTTGAAATTTGATCGAGACGAAGTTGCCCGCAGTTTTATAGAGGTATCATCGATATGTTTATATCCCTTGATTTTTGAATAACCAAGGCCTTGATGCCTAGGATTGCCAATAATCTGCACTAATTCCAGGATACCCTGTTCATGTAGGCCTAATCCTCTGCCTTGATAAGTCATCCATTGAAACATTTTATTTGCAATTATTTGCAATAGGATATGATTTACCTTGGAGACAAGGTGCTACTCCTCTGCTCTATGGTGGATCTTCAAAGGTGACAACTTCTTTATTGATGAGGCAACTTTCCCTAAGAAAGGTAAGTGATCCAATTTTATAACTGATAGGATCCTCCATATGTGGGATAAATTCCTGATTGCTATCTTTGGTTTGATCTTGTGAAATTTTAGATTTTAATGCTTCTTCGAGAGGTATTGATGATTCACTATCCTCGTAAAAGTCTTCTTCATGATTCATTCTTGATATTATTTAACATGATGTTTCTGATTCACAACTTTTGTAGAAGCCTTCTTCATGACCCATTTTTGATGTCTCTGTATTTCTCTATATCTTGACCATGTGTATAAATGTTAAGAGTAAGAGACTCTTGTTCCTTGGTAATGATGTCAAGAGTATGAGACTTTTGTTTTAAATGAAGATCATCTGCGTGTCCATCCAAAGAAATCATCTTATGGGTAGATGGAGGAGTATGTGCTATATGGATATGATCCTTATTTGCAACATCTTGTATAGATAGGAGAGTCTCCATTATATCATTGTAGTAGCTTGGAGATACAAATTCTTGATCTCGAATGATTTCAGAATTGCTTTCGACATGCTTTGGATCAAGTTCTTGACATGGGTCAATTTAAAAGGATGGATTATCTACAAGGGATTCTTGGACATTGTTATTAGGGAGGATTCCTTCACTATCCACAATTAGAAGCCTTATTTGAAGAGATTGCTAAGAATGGCATGGATAATGTTCAGTATGGGAAAGAAAAGGAGTTGTCGAAAAACCTTAATGAGCTGTTGGCAAAAGAGGAGATTTTCTGGAGGCAGAAGTCAAGGGAGGTGTGGCTACATGTGAGGGATAGGAATACAATTTTTTTCCATAATTCCACGAAGGCAAGGCAGGAAGTAAATAGGGTGGCATGTGTAAAGGATTCTAGTGGGAAACTAATTGAGGACCCACTTGAAATTAAGGCTTTAGCGGTGTCCTTATTTCAAAGTATTCTTAATAATCATGCATGATCTAATTTAGATGCTCAGAAGGCGATTCTAAACAAAATTCCCAGGTTGATCTCCCCCTCTCAAATGAATTCCTTGAATGCTAAGTTTTTAGTGGAGGAGATCAGAATTGCCACATTCGACATGTAGCCTAAAAAGGATCTTGGGTCAGATGGATTCCCTGTTGTGTTTTTCGAGAAGTGCTGGGACTTCGTGGGCGAGGAAGTCTCAGAAGAAATTGATAATTCTAGGAGCTCAGGTAGGGTTCTCAAAGAACTAAACAACTCTTTAATTGCTCTCATTCCCAAAAAAGAGAATCCAGAGTCTTGGGATGAGTTTCATCCTATCTCGCTTTGTAATACGCTTTATAAAATTCTTGCTAAAGCTTTAGCAAATAGACTTAAGTTGGTCCTTCTGACTTTAATTTTTGAAGAAAAAATAGGGTTTGTCCTTGGTAGATCGATTCTTGACGAGGTGATAATAGCTCAAGAGGTGATACATTCAGTTTAGAAGAATAAGAAACCTGCTATGCTTTTGAAGCTTGATATCAAGAAAGCATATGATAGGGTTATCACCGTTCCTTTTCATCATTATGGCTGAAGTGTTGGGGCATTCGATGGAGGATGAACGAAGGTCAGGCTAGGTGGAAGGACTCTAGGTCACAAGTGGTTTTACTTCTATTAAGCATAAAATTTTTTCTGATGACATAATGCTATTTAGGGTGGCCTCGGTTAGGGAAGTCAAGCGTTTGAAAGAAATTCTTGACAATTATTTCCTCGCATCGGGTTAGGAGGTTAGTGTTTCTAAATCAAAGGTTTTTTCTTTAATACTAATTGTGCAAGTGAAATGCAGATTCTTAGTTTACTAGGGTTTAAGAAGGGCCAATTTCCATGCAAATATTTGGGGCTCCCTCTGGCTAAGGGCATTCAAAATGGAAATATCTGGACCTCTCTATTTGAAAGATGCAAGGATCGACTTTCATCTTGGAAAAACCATTGGCTGTTGTGGGCTGCGAGGTTAACCATGCTGAAATTGGTTATCTTTGCCCTCCCTATCTTTATGATGTCTTGTTTGCAGTTGCCAGTTGGTACCAACAATTCCATGAATAAAGTCATGAAAGATTTCTTCTGGAAAGGAAACTCATAATAGAATAAAATTCAACTCATCAAATGGCAGAAGGTTTGTGAGAAGAGGGAGAAGGATGGGGCAAGGCTCAAAAATATTCTCTTGCAGAATAAGGCTTTAGGTGCTAAATTGGTGTGGGTGATTCATTCCCACCCTGAACTCAAATGGGTAAAACTGGTTTGGGCGAAGTATCTGGATCTAGAATCAATTAGTTTTGTTATGGCTAAGTCCTCGCCTAACGGGTCTCGTATTTGGAACTTTATTAAAAATTTAAGAGATCTTATTCTAGATTACTTAACCTGGAAAGTCAAGGATGGAGGTGAGGCACTTTTTTGGGAGGACTCATGGGAAGGTTTTCCCATTCTAGCGAATGAACCTACTTTAGCAATTGTTCGGGAAAGGACAGTTCAAGCTTGGGGGGTAACGGTAAAAGATTTCTTTGATTACTCTCGCGAGGAAGGGAGTGTGCACATTTGGAAATCTATCAGACAATTAGGACTACAAGAGCAAGAAATTGTGGCCTTTGAACAAGAAATGGATAAAAGGCAGGTGTGGTGAAGGTAGGGACATGATAAATTGAGGTGGATTTCTTCCCCGAATGGTGAGTATTCTGCTAAAATTGGTTATGCGATATTGGCTTCTCAAGGGGATGAAGATCTGAGTTTTCCAATTGATCTCTGTTGGAACAAGGCTTGTCTCCCCAAGGCAGGCATTTTTGCCTAGGAAGCAACAAAAGGTAGAGTTCTCACAGGGGACAGATTCATTAAATTGTGCTACTACGGTCCCTCTAGATGCTCCTTGTGCCACAAAGATGAGGAAACTGTTGATCATCTTTTCCTGAATTGTGAATTTTCGCAAAACATCTGGAGGTGGTTATGTTTGAAACTTAATTGGAACACAACCCTCCCTAAGAGGCTCATTGACTTGTTAAAATCATGGCCAACTAAGATGAAACGTTTAGTTTTTGGCGATCTTTGGATCTCAAGTCCATCACTAGTATTGTGGGAAATCTGGAAAGAACGTAACATACACATTTTTTAGGATAAAGAGATGTCCATACCTCATTTACAATGCAAGATTGAAGCTTGCATAGTAGAGCTGTTCAATGCAAGAGTAGAGGAGCTGAAACCAAGAAAAGGAAATTTTCTAGCTTGGGACTCATGGATTTGTAAACATTGGTTCGGGATCAAAACTCCTATGATTGGGGGATCCAGGGGTGCTGCTTTCGTGGAGGATCGAAAAAGGGTAGTTTGGATCCCCCTGACCTTGGTTGGGTAAAGCTAAATTTCGATGGTGCTTCGAAGGGGAATCCTAGCCCCTTTGGAGCGGGATGCATTGTTAGGGATTGTCAGGGGAAGACTATGGGAAAACTTGCAAAAACTCTAAATGAAGGAACGAATATTGTTGTGGAATTCCAGGCCTTAATTTTGGGTTTGGAGCTCTACAAAGAATTGGGTGTGGATCGGGTAATTATAGAAGGAGACTCTTTGTTAGTGATTAATGCTCTAAGGTACAAATATATTCAAAGGTGGAAGTTAGGGGAGCTGCTGGAAGCAACGATGGTGTTGACTGTTAACTTTGATCAAGTCATGTACAACCACACATTGAGAGAAGGTAACGCAAAGACAAACTTTCTCTCTAATCTAGGTGTTATAGGCCCAAACCTGAAGGAAATGGGTGGAATCGATGTCTAAGGATTGTGGGTAGATGGGTGGGCATCCCCTCCAAATGGTGGAGGGGTGTGGCAGTTGGGCCACGTAGGATGGTAAGCCAGTTTGGGCATCACCACAGAGTCCTTCTTAAACTAAAGGTGGAGGCATCACATCAAACAACTCATGGCATGCTGATGAAGCGATGGTGGCCTTCCCAAGGCTAGCGACGGTACATTAAAATCGATGGAATTAGTCCTAAGCTGGGTTTTGTTACGTTTGGAAGTGCCTCATTTGTTTTGATGACGACGAATTAGTACCTGGTAGTGTGCTTTGGTGGAAGGCTTTGAACCGTGTTTTTGAGGCTTATTTTTTGCATTTAATTGTTGATGCCTGTGGTTAGTGAGTTTTCATCTGTATTTGGAATGTGGTGTGCATTGGGGAAGAGATGGCCAAGTGCTTAAGGTTCGTAATTGAAGTTTCAGTGGACGGGTTGGAAATTTTTGGGGCAGACACTCCAATCTCACTACATTCGGCCATTCGTTAGACTTCGTTCAGGGTGATAACAAACCAACATTTGAAAAGAATCCTCCTCAACAATGACTCTTTGGTGGTGGTGGTGACTAAAATGATCCTGGGACTTGGGCACTTGAAGAACGATGCTTATGGCAGAGACAATTTGCAAATCTCCTCCAGGTTTCTGGCATCCCTCTTGGATAATAATGTGGGTAAAGCAGAGGCGAAAGTGTTTCTCAAGAAGATGTTTAGGGAGGAATTGCTGGGAGGAGTCGACGAGGTTTTGAGAGCCATGGTAGATGGAAGAGGCACCTCGCCAACGAGTGACTTGGAGCTCCTGTAGGGGTCAGACGAAGCCATAAAATTGTATCCGTTCCTCCTGGATTTGAGCGGTCCCGCACTCATGAAGCATAGGATGATTGCAACAGTGGCAGTGGATTTCTTGAAGAAATTCTTCATGCTAATGGTGGCTGGAGGCGTGGAATGGAAGACAAACTTTGTTGAATTTGCAGAACTTAATCATTTTCTATAAGTAAGGCTTATGGCTTGGTCTAGGTGTTAGTTTTTGTTGGGTCTTGGGTTAAAGATGGCTGTTTGGGAGGTTTTTGGGTAGGTTGGAATTTTGGTTAAGAAAATCTTCTGGTAGGGTGGTAGGCGAATTATGTATTTGCAGTTAGTTGGTTGGTTTTTTGGAGCGAATTGGGGCCTGGAGGGCATATCTTTCCTACGTTGCAGACGATTTGTATTTCCTACTTTAATTAATATTATATAATGAAAACTTGCGTATCAAAAAAGAAGAAGTTAGCATTGATAATTGAAATAAATGTTAAATTAAAAAAACTAAATTTGATATTTAGTTTGATAATTAATATTGGAAAAGTGACGAGTTAAATGTTAGAAACTAATTTATCAATACTCTAGATTTTTAGGGTTGATTTAGATGAATATATTTGATTATGCAAGTCAATTATTGTTCCTTTAGGTTCACATACATGCGTGTGAACATTAACCTAAGCATGACCTTGAATTGATGCTTACAAATATGGTTTGGTAGAATATGGCCTCTCAAGGGTCACTCACCTTATTTTCTAAGTTTTTCTTAGAGTAATGATAAGTTGTGTTAAGAAACACCTTTAGGGTATCTATCATATTGGAAGGGTTATGTTCTTCTCAATCAAACCTCTAACTGATTAGTTTTATGGTTCTAAAGGAAACGATTGAAGACAACATACCTAAGATGATGTCATAAACATATAAACATGAGTTATTTCTCCTTTAAACGCTTAGATCTAGATGTTTCGTTTTTACATTTCAACATTGTAGCTTATTTCAAAATGAGTGAATGAGTGCCCTTAAATACAACAACCAAGTTCACAAGTCCTCATAAGATGAATTAAGTCAGCTTGCAATAGTTAGTGATATGGTTGGTAAGGTAGAAATTTAAATTCTAAAAAGTTAAGGTTCAAACTCACAACCCCAATAATTAACTTGGGTCAAGTGATATAATCCAAAAAGATGAATACAAAATTTGTGAATCAAAAATATAATTCTAAAAATAAATAGTAAAAATAATCACAATATGAAATATTATAAACCAATACTATAAGCAATTATATTTTTTATAATTAAATTATTTCATTTACAATACTAATTAAAATAAACACAAAACATTTAAAAACAAATTTAACCACGAATAAACAATTTTAACCATTACCCATCTAAAATATGATCTTGCCCAAATCCTTAAGATTACAAAATTACTTTTAAAACAATACAAAAATACCAAACATAAAATGCCACTTTCTTTTAATTATTTTTTTTAAAAAGTAAAACTTAAACTTTTAAACTTTATATTAAACAAAGCTTAAAAGACAAAAGAGATGAAACTTGGTTTTGATATAGCTTGGTGTCTAGCAATGTGAACAAAGCTTAGTGACAAGCCTAACAAGCATTCATAGTTTGTGGGTTAACTCTAAAGGGCACTTCTCATCGGATTGGTCATTGCAAAAGTTCATAATTATCCCCAACTACTAAACAAGCTACAAGCTTTCCCAACAATCTTATCATATATTTGTGCATATCAAACAACATGGTGTGTATACCATAACATGGCCTTATCATGAAGACCATATCTCTTTGTTTAAACATATGGGAATTCCAAACTCACATGCCTTGTCATTTGTTATGAAACATTATCTAACTCTACATGGAATTCAAACAAATTTTATCTAATTCTACATGGAATTCAAACAAGATCAATTTGTTTTTAATAAGCTTATCTTGTTATCACCCCATGACCTAACACAAAATTATTCTACACAAGGAGGACCAACCCAAAAATGGCCCAACAACTTTTGGCATATTGAAAGTGTCAAATCCACAAGCAATCAAAGACAAAGATTTTAAGCTAATCTTTTATTTGAACAATGTAAGCCAAAAACAAGGCAAACAAAGACAATTTTATTGAAACCCCATTAGAGTATGGAGAGTGGGCCCACCCTTGGGGCATAACATTGGAACATGTGCATATATATTTTTATTATATTTATTATTCTTTATTGGAACAAGGCATATTCTAAATCCCTTAGAAATCCACAAAAAGATAAGCATTAGACTAAAAAGGTCCCAAGCATGATTGAAATAAAATAATATCAATTAAAAAAAAAAAGTCAAAAACGGCAGCATACAATGCACCGAAAGAAAATTAAGTTTCCAATGATAATGTTGGATAATATTATTAAAACTTGTCTTAACAAATTGTCATTGTACCGCATGGTGTGATGTGACAGGGTTAAAATATTATTTCTATTAAATAAAGTGGATAATGGAGCGGATGAGAATTATGGGTAAAATGATTCTTTGATTGGGAAACCTTCCAATTATTTTAAAAATGGGTGGATTATATTTTATAGATTGGGTTGAGTTTGGTAAGAAAATTGATTAATTGTTTAGAGATAATTTTTATTTATTTATTATTTATGAGAAATGGTTTATAAAAACATATTATTTATAATATGTGAATGGCTTATTTAATATCTATCACATCATGGTGATATTTATAGGGGCGAAGTATTGGAAGTTTGTAGAAATTCATTTATTCCAGTATTACTATGTTTCAATCATTCTTAATCATGAGTTTCTCCAAGATCAAGTTCAATTATCTTGCTAGTCATAAAATATGGGTCAATAAAGATTGAATCAAAAACTATGTAGTTGAATTTTAATAAAACATCATATTGATACATTGCAAAAACACCATAACATTCATATACACATACCAATTATCCTCATCTATATGTTTACCCATCTATGTATATTCACCCTATCTACTTATTGATTACATCTATACACATACATATTTCCATACACATATTACCTACTTTGTTTTGGCCCCTTTCATGTACCAAGATAAGTTAGTGGTTGCAGACTCATCTTTTGAAAATTCAAATTTTTAAATTTAAAATTTGACCAACACCAACCTAAGCCAACTAAACATAATTTTGTGTGATGTGTTGATATGTCCTTGTATTTAAAGACATTTAATGCATTTATTTTGGACAATCTAGAAATTAAGAGTTATATTTGCATATTATTCACAATCGCACTTCATTTGGAGCACTAAAAAGAATCTAGATCTACATGAGGCATGTGTATGACTAGATATTGATGTTTTTGATCATTTGAATGCATTTTCATGGATTGCCCTACGAAATTATGTCTCGTTGTGAAAAACCAACAATCCAACCAAAGTATTCTTAAAGATTGCTAGCTCTTAGATATTCAAAATAAATAAATAAATTAAAAAGTGTTATCATTGTCTTTGTAATTATAAAAGAAAAAACTCAAAAAATCAATTTAAAAAAAAAAATACTAATTTTAAAAAAAGACTAATTCCATAAGGGAAACATGTAGATTAAAGAAAGTCTACACAATGAGATGACATGTAAAACAAATCTAACAATAAGAAAGTCTTTTCAGTTATCAAAGAATGAACTCAAAAAAATCAATTCAAAAAGTATATTTTAATCTATTTTTTTATTTTTATTAAAGATTGCTAGTTCTTAGATATTCAAAATAAATAAAAGTATAAATAAGGTATTATCATTGTCTTTGAAATTATAAAAGAAAAAACTCAAAAAATTATTTAAAAAATAAATACAAATTATTACTAATTTAAAAAAAAGACTCATTCTGTAAGGGAAACATCTAGATTAAAGAAAGTCTACAATGAGATGACGTGTAAAACAAATCTAACAATAAGAAACCTTTTTCAATTATTAAAAAATGAACTAAAAAAAAATCAATTCAAAAAATATACTTTTACCTAGTTTTAATTTTTATTAAAAAAAAACTCATTCCAGAGAGGAACCATCTAAATTAAATCAACCAACCCTTTTCAATTATTTAAGAAAAAAACTTAAAAATAATAATTTGAAAATAATATATTTATCTATTTAGATTCTAATTTGAAAAATATATATTTATCTATTTAGATCCTAATTTGAAAAAAATATATGACTTTATCAGAGTAAACAAATCTAACATTAAAAATCCTTTTCAATTATAAAAACAAACTATTATGAAAACAGACTATTATAAAATAACCTAACTCAAAAAATCAATTTGAAAAATATATACCGTTGGAGGCTGAGCTGGCAAGATGTATAACAGTGATCCCAAATCCATCGTTACCTACCAAAACCAAATTTTCTTATTTTACTTTTCTTTTTTATTTTTACCTAATGAAGACCATTATATTCTAATGCTTATCTGCTTGTGGACTTTTTATTTATTTTTCTTTCTTCCAAGAAGATAATGCACTTTCTCATTTGGTTATGACATGGAAGGCCCCACACACCATGACCCAAGGGTGATGGATTCATGTATCTCATCTCTTTGAAGTTTTCCTAAATTGAATTCTGTTCTGGTCTTGTTGCCTTTTTGCTAGATTTTGTCTTACATATTCTATATTTAATTAATAGCTGTCAAAGACACTTTTGAGTTGTTCCACACCTTCTGGTTCACTGTTGTGTCAAGGCTTGTATAAGTAGTTGCTTGTGGTCCAAGAAACCTTATTAAAAAATAATATCCAAGGTATAAAAACACAGTAGAAGAGGATAATGGATGAAGATATGAATGTTCATTCTTAAACATGTCATTATCCTTCAAGTATTTTTCATTAAAAATCAAAATATACAATAAAACTAATATTTTTCAACATCTGATTTAGTATGCTGTTTTTTCCAGCTTCAATATAAAATTAATATTAATAGCTTTTAACCATCTAATCGTAGATAGATAGTATCTTAGTCAAGTTCAAACTCTTGTGCTTTGATATTTTATTATATAATAAAATGTCTCTATACTCGGGTCAATGCTTATGTAAAACCATCATTTTAATTGCATGTAGGAGCTCATTGTTTTGTGTTTGAAAACTTTCCCAAATTTGGGTTTTTGCAGAAGCTTTGATCTGGGTTTCTTTTAACTCATTCTTGAAGCAGTATATTGGTATAATAGAAGCAGCAGCAGCATGAATAACATGGAAGGAATACAAGGTTTTCAAGGTAGTATTGATGCAATGGAAGTGATGAAGGATAGTTATGTGTTGGGTTCAAGCAGGATTTTATCTTTATCAGACCCCATGAATTATTCTTGCTTAAATGAAGAATTTATAGAGCCATCTGCAAGTGAGTGTGCAGCATATGAGCAATATCTGAATGTCCCAGAGCTCACTGCAAACTGGAATTCCAAGGAATGGCCTGGTTGGCCTACAGAACTGCTGCTAAAACCAGCCTTGCAGTCATTGGAGATGACTTTCAGGTTAATTTCATCAGTCCTATGTGACACAAGGCCTTATATTGGCAAAGAAGAGTGGAAAAACAGGCTTGAATCCTTAACTGGTTCTCAGGTTGAGTTAATATCAATGATATGTGAAGGTGATAAGGACGCCCCCACAATTCAGATGTCTGTAAGTGATGGTGTTCTTGCTAACAAAGTTGCCCAAGAAGTATGGCAGAGACCTGGGTTTTTACCAGTGGTTAGCAGAATAAGTGAAGAGAGCTTATTACCTCGTCTGGGGACATGGAAAAGGGCTGAATATATGGTTTCCAGGATACGGCTTGCAATTGAATCTCATATGCAGAGAGCTCCTTTCACTTTAGGTCTTGGGGAGCCAAACCTAACATGCAAGCCTATTCTTGAATATGATAAGATCTGCAAGCCAAGCTATCTGTATTCCTTCAAGCAATCTTCACGTTTCCACAATGCAGAGGATCATACACTTTATACTGTCCATCAGATCTTTGAGGCCTGGTTGTTTGTAGCCCAACTGCTGTTGAAGAGAGTACATCAAAGGATAGACCATGAAGATTCAGTAGGAGCATCCAAAGACTGCTGGACACTTGAAAGGATTTGGAAACTGCTTACAGACATTCAGAATCTGTTTCTGTTGGTGGATCCAGGTGACTTTCTTTGCCTCAAACACCAATTGTCCATCAACAGGGCTACTAGCACTGGCACCTCTAAAGGTGGATACTGCCTTAAATCTACTGCTCTGAGAAGCCTTACAAATGCCTGTAAGGAACTAAGATGTCTTGTGCCAAAAGTTATGGGTGTTGAGGCTGACCCAAAGGGTGGACCTAGGCTTCAAGAAGCTGTTTTGCAGTTATTTCATTACCATAGATTGCCAAGAAGAGAAATCTCTGATCCCACTTCATTTGATCATCACCATGGGACACAGCATCTTCTGCTGGCCTTCCAGGCAATTGAAGCTGCAGTGAAAAGGTTTTTCTTCTCATATCAGCAATTGGTGATTATAGTCATGGGCAGTGTTGAAATGATTGGGACATCATATCTAGGTGCATCTGATTCTCTCACTCAGATATATTCTGAGCCTCCTTATTTCCCAAGTGTGGATGGTGCCAAGACATTCCTAAGTGACTACTGGCAACACAGTCCTATGAACACAAGGGTAGGCTGGAAAAAGCCTTTTGGGTAAACAAATGAATCTACAAGACAACCTACAACTCAATCTGCAATTCTTTGAACAAGTGCTATGATTACGAATTGTATTACATATACATCATTTACACACAAGATACAAAATAACATGTAGGATTCTTTTGGATGTGAGTTATTTTTACCATCAAATTCAAATCAGTTTCTGTATTTTTGTCCCACCAGCAGGGCCTTATTCATATTTATTTAGAGTCTTTATGTCACAGATCTCTGCAACTTTGGTGGTTTATCCAAGTCTTTAATCCCTGTAATGGGCAGTTTCTTTTTCTGCACAATTTAATGGAGCAATATGAAATCTATGCAATTCAATAGTGGTACACCGATTTCTCCAAAGTTTTTGATCTTAAACTTCTGTTAGAAACCTCGAGTATAAACTTATTGAAGATCTCGTAGACAGCCTATCCCTCGAGTGATTTTTTTTCTTTTTTAATGTATAAATTACTAGTCTTTAAGGGGAAATACTATGAATTTCTATGGGGATGTTTCGTATTTTAGACTATCCTGATTAATGATTTCCATTGCACGAAGATTCACTCCATCTTTTTGTAGGAAGGATGTCTTAGAAAATAGATTTTATGGAACTTTTATTTACAGCAATGGCTTTCTAAAGTATGTTTCTAACATTTAGTGTATCTAATGTAGTAACAAGGCATCTCTTTAAGATTGCTGGATTTGATTAAAACATATTAATTTGAGTTTATGGCATTAAGAATGGATATGTTTATGTAAAAGGAAAAATAGCTTTTCTTAGCAATTTAGGTTAAAAAATTAATATTATTAGTAAATATACAATTAATTTAAATAGTAGAGGAAGAAATTAAATATGAAGGAAGAATGAAGTTAGTTTTGGAATTATGATTATGAATAAATTTGATTTTGCACATAATTCAATTGTTTAGGTATAAAAAAAAAAAATATTCTCAATGTGTTAATTGTCTAAAGATTTGGAATTTACTATAGATCAATCCAAGAGCTTTGGATTGATTTTCATGGCATAGATCTTCCGTGTAACTTGTGTATATCTAATTTGACATGTACTTTCCTACCTAGTTTGCTCCAATCTCTATTCTTGCTGATGTGTAAGAACTAGTGGTATTTAAAAATACCCTAGAGAAGTTGTTGAATTATGAGGGTTGATGTTCTCCTCAATCAATCCCCTACTTTATTGGCTTTCTAACCTTTGGAAAATAATGGTAGACAACAATCAAGCATGTAAGTGTCCTAGATGAATGTGATGTAAATTAAATTCCTTTAAATGAATCAAAATGGAGTGTTCCTAGAATGATATTTCTTGCAATGCATATGGTTTTTCACTTGATTCTTGCTAATAAATTAATGTACATTTAATGCCTTTAAATACCAATACATAGCAATTAATCATGCAAACATGTACCAAGTTGATTTGCAGTGATAAGTGAAATAGGTGGGATTTGACAAGATTTAATTTAAAAATGATTTTTTTTGGTTAGATTTGTACCATGCAAAAGCAATCCTACTTGTAGGAATGACTTGATGCAACATTGCAAGATAAAAATGAGTCTGTGAGTATAAGTGCAAGGATATGTGTAATAAATGGAATATACATATGAATAAATATAAGTATGAATGGGATAAATTCAAATGTGTGAAAGTATGTGTAAATAGGGAGAGGTAAAAGATTGGAGAATGAGCCCAAATTTGCACAAGAGTGTGCCATTTGTTGAAATCAATTGTATTAAAACATCAACCAAAATGGGCCCAAAACTATATGGGAATTGACATGGATATGCAAATTTCAGCAAATTACAATTTCATACAATTATTTGATTCAATACAAGAGGCTTAAAGTTGAAATCCACACACCATGTATTTATTTGTGAGAATATGTCATTCTCTTGCAACTAAGTTGCTAGTATCTTTTCTCTATTATGATCTTTTTTATTAGTAAGCGTAGACTCCTCAAATGATCATATTTGGTCAATTTTATCCTAGTTTGACTAATTTGCTATCCTCTATATTAATTAAATAATATCCTATTATTTAATTACTATTCAATTATCTCAACCTTTATCCCAATCGATATCTTCTATTATCCCTAAATCCTAGCCTAAAGTAAATAATGACTTTTAATTATTTAGCCCCATCCCTTAGCTATTTCCTCATAAAAATTTAAACAAATAATCTATTTATTTAATATACCCTCTCACATGTCCTATCCTCCAACCTCTTTCCATTAAATCCTAATTTAATCCTAATCACCCCAAAGTGGTTGCACACAACCCTCACCATCACATCATGCATAGGGCCCTTTGTACATGTGGCATGGTCTTGGTACCATGTCACATAGGCCTTGACCCCTCCAAGGTACCATCTTATTCACATCACACCTCATGGTGCCACTTGGAACCATCCTATGAAGTGAGATGTCTCAACAAACCTTCACCCTTAATCATAAACTTGCAATCTTGATCCTCTATCCAAAATCCCAAAACCTACATATCTCACACAACATTTTATAAAAAAGAACTCACTCATTTATTCATTGGAGCATCATTATGCTATCTAAATTTTTTGAGCACACATTTAATTGACAATCTTGGGAAAATTTACTCAATGATAGACTCAAAATAGTTTATTTTCATCTAATTCTATATTGGTTTAAGCATTCCATGCCTTATCGTGAGTGATTTTTTTTATCTTTGCATTGTTTGGTTTATATTGTTTAAATCATTCACATTGGCATGAATTTCATGCACACATTTTTGGTATGCCCATTGGGACCTATGTCATGGGTCAACTAATTGAAATTTGGATTTTTTGGAGTTTTTCACATTTGCAAGTTTTGGAAAGGTGGATGCACTATTGTTTGGGAAAATGTGTTTTGTAGATGGAAAAATGTGACTCTATAGAGGTGAATCCACAATGTTGTTTTACTAATGGTTATGTTGCAAGTTAAAGGGGTGAATCCACTCATTCTTGGGTGAATTTTCATCCTAGATTTCATCAATTCACAAACAGGTGAATCCACTCATATTTGGGTGAATCTACTCATTATTGGTTGAATGTGCAACCCATATTTTATTGATTCATAGACAAGTGAATCCACTCATATTTGGGTGAATCCACTCCTACTTGGGAAAATCTGCTCCTACCTAGGAAAATCTACTTATTCTTGGGTGAATCCATAGCTTTGATTTGATAGATTCACAGAAAGGTGAATGTGCAAAAATCGAGGTGAATCCACTCGTCCTTAGGTGAGTGTGTTGATTGGATACCTCGACACAAACTTGGGAAAATATGATCACATGGGGGTGAATCCAATATGTATTTGGGTGAATGTGTAGATCTAGTCCTTGGGCATGAATACATGACTATTTGGGTGAATACACTCTATACGTGGGTGAATCTGCTTTGTGCATCAACGAATTCATAAGGTATAAACAATCTAACAACTATTTCATTTTCATCAATTGGAAATCTTTTTTTTTTGTATAGCTTGATATTGATTGTCAAACAAAGAAAAATGGGTTAGGGTTCAACCACAAGATTTTATACTAAATTTGGAATGTTTCACCAAACTCACTATAAATAAAAATAGAAAAATGGGGTGAATGAACTTACCTATTCTTCTATTTAATTAAAGAAATGAGATCCCTCAAGTCAAAATCCACTTTCAACCCTTAGGTGAGTGACTTCTTTAAGGAATATTGCAATTTCCCTTTTTGTGTTAGGACAAGGGTCTAGGTCAAACAACACTTTGGAGAGAAAGATTAAAAATAGAACATCAACTCCAAAATGTAATCTATCAATTGGATTTAGTAGATTAAACATAAAATTGAAGGAACCTACAAAGTTTCTGGTAGATCTAGAAGGGATAAATGTTGTGTACCTCTCACAAAATGGTGTTTTCAGAAGCTGTATGAGGACTCATTCACCCTATGGAAAATGGGTCTTGGGTAGGGCTCTCCAAAATTTGTTTATGGGTCCTTTGCTCCCGTGTCCGCATTTCTAGATTCTAGATTTTCACAGTTAGAAATAAATCTGGGATTTGAGTTTTCGTGAGATGACAACAAAGGTGACAAATTTGATTATTTCGTAATTTTGCAACTTTTGAAATCTTCAATTTTTCTTCAACCTGCAAATCTACAACACACAAAGAGAGGGGAAAAATGTTTATTTTTGGTGAATGGGGGTTTGCCTTGGTCAAACTCTTTTTTGGTAATTAAACGTTGAAATGAAATGAAATAGCATGAAAGGAATTATGAATGAACAACTCAATGTCACAACTCACCAAAACCTTGAATGAACCTTTGAAAATATAAAATGTTGATGTTGATCTTGCATGAAATGGTTTCAATGGATGTGGATCTTGATACTTGAATATTTATTTGAATCTTTGACTTGAATGCTTGGATTAGATTTTGAAATCTACATCACAATGTGAGCTCCAAAAACATGCATGATTACAAAAGAATTTGACACAATGCTTGGATCTTGAATGCTACAACCAATGATGAAGAAATATTCTCTTGAATGCTCTTGACAATAATCTTGGCTCTTGTTAAGTCCATATCTTGCTAGCTTGTTTCCTTAGACTTGATTTGATCAAAATAACCTTGTATTTATAGATACTTATCCTCAATTTCCTGAAATTCAAATATCACAAGCCAAAATTGAAATATGGATTTGAAAACATAAAAATACCACCAAAAACATAATTTAAATTAGGGTCCTCGGTCTAAGGGAGCCTAGGTCCCTAACCTAGGACACACATTGCTCAATGAGAAGTGTTATGTTAAGGCATTAATGAATGTCGGGTTTCCTCTTTGGAAAATGTGATTAATTAGGCTTGGATTTGAATTAAAGGGGCCGATTAAGGAAAATTAAGCTCAATTAATTAAAGAATCCCTAAATAAGTGTAAAAGTGTAAAGAGGTACACTTTACAACACCAAAAATAAGGTACAATTAAGTCCATTTTAATATTAATTCCAAATTAGGTGTGAAAATGTAAAAGGGATACATTTTTCTACACTACATTTAGCCCCCACTTTAGTTAGAGGAGGAACTTGCATCAAACTAACACTAAAGTAGTCAAGAGGGGTCCAAGTGCACCAATGTTGATGAGATATAATAACAAAGATCCAAGAGTTGGCCAAGCTCCTAGGATCAAGATCCTATGTCAAACCAACATAAGAACAAAGGGAAACACACAAGATGTATGATATGCAACAACAAGACAAGATACACAAACATACCATGTCAAAGACTAAAAGAAAGAAATAAAATAAAATGGTGGATCAAGCCTCAACCATTTATCCAAAAATTTCACAAGTGGAACGCGATGTCCACTATGAAAACAAAAATGTGTGCTTTCTCTGGGCTAATGGAACCATAGGCTATCCACTAGGTGAGCCCCTAGGAAAGTGGCTTAGTGAGAAAGCCATGCCAGGTCTACAGTCTCTCACTGTACTAATCATACCAAAGCTATCCCTTTGATATCTCTGATAGGGCACCACAAAAAAATCAAGCTTTACAAGGTTAACAAGTTGTATTATGTAAATAGGTAATCTGCATTTTACTAAAAAATATAAGTTGTATTATGTTAAAGACTTATGAACAAAAATGCAAATAAAGGTTTGTTCAAATGGATCTTTCTTAGTTCATGTAAGGTATCTTCTTAGGGAACATTGTGCCTAATCTCTCCAAGAGAGGAAAAGTCAAAGAAATATCATGCCCTCGGAGGACATCAAACCCAATGAAAACACTAAGAAAAAGGCACATTACAAGAAGAAATAAAATTGCACAATGAAGTATGACGAATGCCAAAAGTTTCTAAAATAATTCCAATGTATGCCCCCACTTTAAAGAAATTTCTAGCACCATTTCTGGGAGAAATTTAATTTAAAGTAGCCACTATTCAATGCTAAATAAAAAAGATATGAGAGCTTACTTGGAAAGCCCTATGCCAAGTCATATGTTCCTGAATGAAGCTACATCATGAAAAAGAGAGGAAAGGGGTTGCCCCAAAAATGCAATGCTAAAGATAAAATAGGAAGAAAGTATGTCACATGTGAGCCAACTTAAGGCATGTCATCCACATCCCAATCTTGCTCTTATATATACATGGGAGGTGGTAAACTAGCCAAAAGAGACAATGATAAGTGTCATACGAGGAAAAGGCTACCTATCCCCTTACCCCCACTTTGTGCAAGACAAGGGTGAGTCGAGGTAAGTGATGAGAAACATGGTGAAAATTAATGTCAATTAGAGGAAATAGGTGCTTCAACACAAGGAAGAGCATCAAAATCCTTAAGATCTTTAATTTTATCACTCAAATCCTTACATTCATTAGTATATAGAATGACCATGAACTCTACGATATACACAAAATTTACTCTTGTTGTACAGTTTGTTTCATGTTCTTAGATGGAGGATATCAAACAATCTTGGATGAGTCTTGAAAAGATAATCTCTTGATCAATAGTAGAATATGTTCCTTTATTTTGCGAAAAAAAGATATATCTTTCTTAGTACAAGGTGTCATAATTACACAAGACTCTTTAGATTGTGAGGTTTTGTACTCTCCTTTAAGGGAGGGTGTAAAATCTAATGAGCTCCAATCATTACTAAGACATGTCCTAGGAGTTTTTTGTGTGATGACATTGATACTAAGCAAATATTTCTTTTATTCTTTCGTTTCTTTCAAAGGACAATAACCAAGACCACTAGTTTCTATTAGTTCAGGATGCACCAAGGTTAAAGTTGGCTTAGAAGAATCTTTTGTAATAGTGTTTGTATTGAGTGGAGGATTTTTTGATGCTTTTATTTCTTTCAAAGGACAATAACCAAGACCACTAGTGGTTTCTTGTGTGTTAGGCTCTATAGGGACACATATACCTTGTTCTATAGCACTACATCCTTTTCCACTACAACTAAGTGATTTTAAAGGCTCATAACCTCTTCCATTAAGATTTTCCATTTCTTTTGGATTCAGTGTTTTCTCATAATCAAATTCATCAAAGTTTGTTGTGTAATTTATTTCTTCTTGTAAAGTGGTTGAAGTGGATGCTTTTGAAGGTTCTTTTGAATTTTGTGTTGACATTACCACTTTTTCTTTTCCCTTTTCAGACTCTTTCAATGTTGTGATCTTGTATTCACCCATGAATGCAGATGTAAAATCCAATGATCCCAAATCATCCATTGATAACATTGTGAAAGGTTTAGGGCACTTATCTTTTTGTTCTTCTTGCATGGGTTCTACTTATGTAGTTGGTGTCAATGTTTTCAAAGGACTTTCTTTATCTTTCTCAATGAGAAAACTATCTGGTTTAGGATCAGATTTGATTATAAAAACCTTGTTGTTATAGACATAGTTCATTATATGATGAAGAGTAGAAGGCACCCCATTCATTTGATGAATCCATGGCTTGCCTAAAAGAAGATTATATGAACTATCATGAGGCATAACATGGATAGTGGTTTGTAGTGTGGCCTTTCCAACTGTAATGGGAAATATTATGACACCAAGCGGTTGTTTTCCTACATTATCAAAACCACAAATAGATAAAGATTCAGGTTGAACTTGGATTTTTTCTACTCTAATCTTATCCAAAAGGTCTATGCTACACATGTTAAGGGCCAAACCATTGTCAACAAGGTTTCTCTTTATCCCCTTCCTATTAATAATAGCTATTATCATGAAAGCTTCATTTTGGTTTTGCACTTCCAAAGGAGGGTACTCACTTTGGTGGAAAATGATGTTTGCATTCATTCCTTATATTATGGTTTCTATATCATTCAGGTTTGCACTAGGTGGAACCACAACTTGTTGCATGCAGTTTGAAGAATACTATGATGACTAGGTGAGGCTTGAATAAGATCCCATAAGGATACCTTAGCAGGAGTATTCTTAATTTGTTCAACAAGATCATACTCCTTTCCACTATGTAAAGGCAAACGAGGAGCACTAGGAAAGATGGGTTGAGGTAATGGTAATGAAGTAGGAATGGTTTATGGTTGCCTATTGTTCCTTGTATTGTATGTGTGAGGAATAATATTGTAACTCAGTTGTTATGAAATATTGTTACTATCAAGTTGCCTTGTAAAGTTCAAGATATCTCCTGGAGCTAATGGTTTCTTTTTAGGTGGCTCTAAGATAAGCACGGGTTTGGTTTGAACTTGAGGTTGATGTGAACATGGATAAAGGATAAGGACTAGCTAAGGAGATCGCTAAAAGGGATATCTAATGTTCATAATCTCATGTAGTGTAGTAAAATGCATACCCTTGCATTTTCACACTTTTTTGGGCCTAACTTGCTTTATTTATGCTTCTTTATGGCTTAATTAGGTCCTATTTTGCATCTGTAAGCCCTATAAACTATATTTTTTTTAATGGAAAATTCTCAAAAACCTCAAAATATAAATGATCATTTAATGTTTTTTTCTATGTGTCCCTAATTCATGGACTTGGACTAATACGCCACCTTGGGAATCTTTGTCCTCCATGGGTCTTGGGACCCTGATTTTGAAACCACCTAAAAAGGTCCCTTTCTGAGGTCTATGCCCTAAGATTTGATCCTTGGGACTAAGATGCCACCTAGGGCGTCTTAGTCCTCCTAGGCTTATTTTTGGGGTTCAATTTCAAATTTGGGTAGGATTTAGTCTCCTTTAATTAATGAATTCATATGTTGTCTTGTTGTGGTGTAATTTCGAGATATTAAGCATGAATAAGTATAAATACAAGGTTCGATCACTCATTTTCATCTAAGAAAATTGTGAGAGCATCTATTCTAGCAAAATTGAGTTCACAAGTGCATTCAAGAGCAATTCATCAAGCATTTGGAGCCATCATCAAGATTCAAGCATCATATCAAGGGTTTAGTACATTAATTCATGTTGTTGAGCCAAGATTGTGGATGTAGAATTGAAGATCTATTTACAACCATTGTTCACATCAAATCCAAGGATCCATGATCTACATTCTTCATGGCCACTACATGGTATATTGCATATTTTCTTCACAAGAAATCATCCAAGGTGATATCATTTACATATTTCATGTTTCATGCTTCATTTCATCATTTGGTTTAATTACCAACAAGGGGTTTGACCATTGAGGAAAACCCCCATTTACTAACAATCAACAAGTTTTCCCTCTCTTGTGTGTTTGTATTTGTAGATCTAGGTTGGAATTGAAGATCATTTGGAGTGCAAGTGAAAAGTTTCAAAGTTGCATTGTAAAGTTGTCATCTTCATGAAAACTCACAAGTCAAATCCAGAAGTTTTAGAGCTTGAGATCCAAGAAGAAGTAGGTACAAACCTTGGAGCTTAGGACCACATTTAGAGTCTTTAGAAATTAAGAATAGGAATTTTTGCAAGTATGAACAATTATGGTGGTGTTGTCATTAATGTTGTCATTGATGTCAACACAATATAGGTTGTTGTAGTGAAAGGAATCAAGTGATTGTAGGTGGTAAATGTATGGTTGAGATATTGTAGAGATTTTGTGAGTACATGGAGCTATCTTTATGGTGTTGTAGGTGTGCTGATATGATGAGTTACCAAGTTATTCTGAGAGAATTAATAAATAGTGAAGATAGAATTGTGTGTGTGTTCTGAATGTGCTATGGTAATGTTCTCTACATTTATTCTATGTTGATCCTATGATTGTGCAGATCTGTAGTGTTGTTTATGGGCATCCTTGGGTGATATATCTTGAGTTATAGCTTCTAGGTTGATGAAGAGTGAAATTTTTGTTCATTGATTTATGAAGTGGTCTAGATAGGATAAGTATCAAGTAAGGAAGTGTGCCGACTAGGTAGTGAGCCTTGTATTTGGATAGAGAGTCCTATCTTGGGTAGTGAGCCCTTTGGAAATTAGCCTTTGTATCCAGTTTTGCAATTACTATTATATTGTGAGTTATTCCTCATCGTGGTTTTTTCCTTATAGGGTTTTCCACATAAATCTGGTGTTTCTTGTGTTGATATTGCTTTCTATTATTTGCACTTCATACTCATACTTAATAATAGATTAAAGTGGATGTGGAGTTAATAATTGTTTGAGATTTGTGAATGTGATTGGTGATAACTTATTCACCCCCCTCTCAATTGTCTTGTGCATTTCAATAGGACTAATACACCACCTTGGGCGTCTTAGTCCTCCACAAGGTATTTTTCAGAGATTCTTTGGGATTCTGTTCCAAAATATGAAGATTTCATATTTGCCCCAAAAAATAGCAGTGGGACTAATAAGCCATCTTGGGTGTCTTAGTCCTCTAAGGCATATTTTGGCAGCTCACATCATCTTCAGAATTCTTAGGTACACATACCCTAAATTGGTGTAGCTTAATTTCATCATTTGATCTCATTATTTAGCTTGTATTGCTTGATTTTGTAGGTTGAATGTTCAATTGTCTTTTCCAAGCATTTTCTTGGTGGTGAACCCCTTAAAGTTGAAAAGAACCCCTTCCTAGGTCCTCCTAGTTGTGAATTGAATCACCTTGTGAGGTTTTTAGTCAATCCAATTAGGGTTCTTCGGACATAATCGAATGACGTAGATAAAATAGGAGTTAACCATTCCATCCCTATTTTATCTTCGAATAATTTTGGTGAACCTGAATTTTTCTTTTTAGAACATTCATTTTCTGATTTTGGAGTCCATTAGGTCCTTAGACCTAGATTGCATTCATTCTTGCATTGAATTTTGTATTAGTGAAAGTTCATTTAGGTTTTCTTATATAGGTTTCACATAGGTTGCATTACTGAAAGTGCATATAGGTTGCATTTTTACTTTCTTGCATCATTTCATTTTATTGAAAAACTAAAAAGTGCATTGTTCACCATCTTAATTGCATTTAGAAAAATTCTTATTGCATTCAAAATTGAAAAAAAAGGCATTCACTTTTGCATCCAATTGCTTATCAATAGTCACTTTTTCTTGCATTCATTTGCACAATTTTTTTTTTCCAAACATTAGGTCCCTAGGTAGGCAACATGGGAGCACTGTTATCAACCTAGAATTGTCTGATTTTTTTTATAAAAACCCCTTATTGGGACTAAAACACCCTTGATGGCATCTTAGTACCTCTCTGGTTTTATGTTGCACTACCTTGTTTGAGTGATTTTCTATTTGTTTCAGCTTCTGAAACCTTCAAATTTCATCAAGTGGACTAAGACGCCCTCCCTAGCATCTTAGTCCCTATGGAATTTTAGATTATAGTTTTTCAGGATCTGAATCAACTTTTTTCTGCTTCTGCTTGCTGGCATTGGTTACTTGTTTTAGTGGGCTGAATTTTTGTTTCATGAATTTTACTAAATATAGATTAAAGTGATTCATTTCATACATTGATCAATTCCAAATTTTCATTTACAACATTTCATTTTCAGATCATTGCATAAAGTAATCAGTAAATTACCTTGGTTGAAATCTAAAAATTACATTGCGTTTTGAGTTTGCATAGATTATTGTTCAAAAATGTTAGTATCCATCCTTTCCAAATTTTCAAAGAAAAATTTAGTCAATAATCATGTTAGTCATTCATTCAATTCATTCCCTAGTTATGAGAGTATCTTAGCACAAGAGAGTGAAAATGGTGATGCTTGCCTTAAAACTACACTCCCTTTTGTCTCTCCTATTTGTGGGAATTATGTGATAAAATATGTTTCAAGCATAGACAATCATGAAGATCATAAATTTTCTTCTCCCGATACCTCTCCTTTTAGAGACAAAGTTATCTTGGTGAAAGAAGATACAATCATTGAGAATCATGAAGGTCTTGCTTGTTCTTCTCCTCATCCCCCTTGGGAAGATATTATAGCATAAGAGAATGAGATTGTAAATGATGAGGATGATATATTGGTCTTAGATGATCAAATATTTAAGTTATATAACAACCCTCTTTATGATACTTCCCCTAGTTATCCTATTTTGGAAGACATTATGGGACAAAGTGTTGGAAAAACAAGAATAGACAACTGAGAGGGGGGGCGGGGAGGGGGGGTGAATCAATTGTCACATAATTTAAAAATTATTAGCCTTATTAACCTTTAATCTTAGATCTAATAAATAAAAATGAAAGCATGAATCAACAACACATCAGAAAACATATAACACCAATATTTTTGTATGGAAACCCTGTTAGGGGAAAAATCACGGTGGAGGTTAATCCATAATTTATACCATGTTAAAAGTATAAAGAAAATGAATAAGGAATGCACATGCATTCATGCACAATGACTAGAGCTCACTGCTCAGAGAATACACACTGTATTACATAAAAAATTCAGATTAAATCCATCTGAAGAGGTTGAACTGAGAAATTAGTTTCTTCAAAAGCCTGATGATAGTTTCGGTTAGGCACATAAACACTTCTTCACACTTTGCTCAAAATTCTTCACACTTTGATCTATAATCAAATGATTTGATATTTATTCAAACATTTAACATGCACACTTCTCATACATACATCTCACACACTTCAAAATGAAGAAACAACCACTCTTATATATCTGCTTCATGGAATTACATCAACAACTTTGTCGGCCAAAAATAAAACAATAAATGAAAAAATATCAATGCGCACCAACCAAAGTCGGTCACAACATAATGAATACCTAAAAAAAAATCCTTGAACATGCCAAACATTAAAATATTAATCCACGAGGATCCGCAACACACTACAACCATCATGTCGGCCAAGAACATGAAAACCCAAACACACAAAGGAAAAATGTCCGATCACGATCACACCAGTTAATGTAGACATGTAACAAGGATATATCATGATCTAGAAACATCAATGAACATCGCAAGAGAATACACAACAATTAAAATTACCAAAATTACTTTCTCTTCTTCCAGAAACACCAGCTATAGTAACATAATAATTGTAGGAACACAAAAACTCACAACTTGCATAGATCTTGGTGCGCACCTTTGGAACTTCTAGAGTAAAGACTAGATAGGCTCAACAAAAAACCCTATAAAGTACAACTTCTAAATACCAACATATTGAAATTTTCACCACACTAAACTTCACAACTTCACATGCAACCTTTAACATATTTATTATAATTTTCTCAATATCCTTGACATATAAATCCTTTAAAACACCAATGCTAATAGTGTTGACATCAATGAAAACCACATATCAGCAACACAACCACAACATCCAAAAATCTCCCCCTTTGGCATTGATGGAAACACATGATGTGAAAAATACCATCAACACAACTACTCTTTACACATTGCTCTTCTCATACTGTTCTTCTCTCCTTTACATTACTCTTCTCCCCTTTAGTTCTTACAAAGTTTTTCACATTATTTTTCTCCCCCTTTGACATCAATGGAAAAGTTACACAAGATCTGAGCCACACATCTGAATCATCTGACTACTCCCCCTGAGTAGCAGCCACCACAACATCAATCCAGATCAAGATATGACTATGAATGCATGGAATGATGCAAAGACTTGCATATTAGTTCTGATTAGGAGGGAAATCACCCCTAACTTCCTTTTGATATACTCAAAATTATCCTTAGGAAATGAATTAGTAAAGATGTATGCAATCTGTTCCTTAGTAGGAACATACTCCAGTCTGACTTCTTTATCACTCACTTTGTCTCTCAAAAAGTGATATTTGATAGAT